>JAADVR010000222.1:0-44879 GCA_023335855.1 Pythium scleroteichum
CTACATCGTCAAGGGCACCGACACGGCCACGGGTCAAAACGTTGGCTTCCTCACGCGCGTGGATCCTACTTCCACTGTTCTTCGCACGTCCACGTCGGCCAGTATCCCTGTGTCCAACTCGACGTGTCCGTCGGCGTCGGGGTACGCTAGCTCCAAGAGCGTGTCCAAGAACATCTACGCGACGTTCCAGCCTGCGGGATTCTCCAAGCCGATCACTGTGATCGGCGCCCACTTCCTCGCGCAGCCAGACAACAAGGTCCGCTGCTTTGAGCGCGAGGCCCAGGCCACGGTCATCTCAAACTTGGCCGTGAGCCAGGTCAGCGCGGGCAACCACGTGATCATCTCGGGCGACTTCAACGACTGGTCCAAGACGTTCCCGGACCGCAACTCGGACGTGCCGATCTCGAACGCGCTAGGCATCATGGAACGCTCTGGCTTCTTCAATGTCGCCGGTCTCGCACCGCAAACCACTCGCTACACGCAGTGGTTCGACTCAAACAACGACTGCGTCTACTCGCTCTCCGAGACCTCCAGCTTGGACCACATCATCGTTTCGTCCTCGCTCAAGCCCAGCGTAACCGACGTGGCGTTCCGCAACGACCTGTACACGACCTCGTGCACGGGCTACAACAGCGACCACTACCCGGTCACGGCCACGATCAAGGCTGTGTAGGCCTGACCGAGTCTAACGTAGTTCTTGTCGGCTCTTGTTAACGTTCAATCCACGGCTTCTTCTCTTTCGTCGAGCTCTGGATATTCTAATATTCGCGAAACACCACCCAGCACTCGCGACATTTGTTCTCGGCTGCAAACGCAAACACTTGCAGCAGCATGTCCCCATCGAGATCGAAACGATGCCTCTCGTCTCTTAACATGCTGAGGAACGCCAGCCTCGATCTCAGCGGCAGAGGGTTCTTCCACTTTTGGCAGCGGGACTTGATGGGCCTTGAAATGCTGGAATTGTGCGTCTTTCTCTGGGATATCCCTCTCCGTCGACAGGACACAGCGCTCGATGGATCGATTGGCGGCCAGCATTTCCAGAAACTGCGGAAAGCAACCATTCAGGACTACCCACTGCGTGTGGAACTCGCTTAGACTTCTGGTCAGCAGGTGCGCATTATCCGCGAGTAAGTAGAAGAGTCCAACCAGAACCATCGCGTCTGGAAAATCCACGCCGTCGAGCGAGAGAGCACGGAGCTTGGTCGGTCGCTCTGCCAACAGCCACGACAACTCCGTAATCTGGGCGTTCTGCACGTCGAGTCGCTCCAGGTTCGGACAGGCCTCCAGGATCGCCGTCCAAAAGCTCTCGTCTCCCAACCGGCAGTAACAGCAATCCAGCGCGAGATGGAGGACCCCGGGGCCAATTTGCTGCAACAGTGAGACCACTCCATCGAGAAACGTGGAGCCTGACAGCCGCAGGCACAGGCGTTGGATCATGGGGACTTTGCGTGGAAGCTGTGTATCAAAATACCACCGACGATGAATATCGCTCCGATGGACCCAGCACAGGCCGAGGCCGAAGTAGAGCACGCGGAGGCGCGTGTCGCTCGACTCGGCGATCACCACGCGAGCGTCGATCGTTCGGTCAGTTAAACGGACCGACACTCAGAACCGCTCCGGAGCGGATCTCGCCGCGTTCCGTCGAGCTCGTCGCGCCCAGGAACGCCGAGAACGGATCCGGTGCGCAGAGCACGCACGCGACAGCTTGGACTTCCGGTCGCGACAGCATCGTTAGGTCGAGAGACGCACGAACGGGCGTTCGGTTGTCTCGGAACAGCGCCGCCACGAGCCACTGCCACGCCCAGATCCGTTCTCCGGCGTCTCGTGCTCCGAGTGTGGGAATGAACTCGATCTCCACGGGCGACTGTCGCATCGCGATCGCCGTGCAGAGTCCCTGGAACGCCCACGGACCGATGCCGAGCGAGAGCGTGATCGAGCGGGCGCCGCCGCCCACGAGAACGAGGCGCCAGAGTTGGAGAGCGTTCTCAGGTGCCAGGAGCCGAGCGGGTTGCATGAGCGGGAGCACGTCGACGCCAACGTGGAGTTCGAGAAGGTCGAAGAAGGCATCCAACGTTGGCGTGGGAAAATCCAGGAACGCGACGCTCGTCCACGTAAAGATCCGGGACTCCGGATCCAGCGAGGCCTGGTGCTGCGCCAGAGCCACGAGCCGCGAGAGAACCAACATTGCTGAGGTCCAACAGGATGGGGATTGCGGACCGACTCGTAGACGCTGTAGCAAGATCCAGGAGGAGAGAAGCCTTGGTGGACATGTACTGCGGCGTGTGGTTCTGGTCGTCCACACGGAACAACGACTTCTGGATCTGCTCGAAGAACCCATCGTCTTCGAGCTCTGGACCGTGGACGCTGAGGCGAACTCGAATGGGTTCGTTTCGGACTGCATTCAGATACTCTCGCTTGTCCATGGCGTCCAGAAGCAACGTCCAGGCTGCGGTTGAGTTGGACCACCACAGCAGACCCAGCACTTCCACCAGCTCCCAAATCAATATTGGGAACCCTCGGTTGCGACTGAGCGGCCACCTGATCCAGAGTTCGCGGACGGAGTCTGGCTCCGACAGGATATCCAAGTTCATTGATGGCCGGTAGTCACGCGCGCAGCGCAGCCATCGCGCAAGCAAGACATCCATTGCTGCAACGTGGTTTGGATCGCTATGGGAGTTGGATTGTCGGTTTTTGGTGGAAACGGTGTGGATATATCGTTTCTAAGAGGAGCTCGATTTTGCATTTTATCGTTTTTATCCAATCCAGAATGTTCTGTAAGCGAAGCGTCTCTGCGATTGGCCCATGCCTTGATTGAAAAAGACGTTTAACCAGATAAATATCGGTATCTCACCGGTTTTGAGCCCCCCACATCCGTTTTGGGCACCGAGAGGATCCATCAGTTTGAAGGAGGACGCGTGGAACCGATAGCAAGTCTCTGGGGGGTATGGCGATCGTCTCGGTCCGCAAGTGGCTCGCGGTGGCCGCCGTGTGGTGCGCGGTCACGGCCTCATCCGCTGTGGCCGTGGATCATAGCAAGTTCCGCACGTGCGACCAGACGCAGTTCTGCAAGAAGTACCGTTTTGGAGCCCCACAGCAGTTCGACGTTGTGGCCGCCAGTGTGGTCCAGGAGAACGACGCGGTCGTGTTCGACATTGTGGACGCGGCCGCGCCGCAGCAGCCGCTGCGTGGTCGCCTCCAGTTTGTTTTGGACGCAGCCGTCTCGGCGCAGCCGGCTGTGCGGCTCCACGTCGATGAGAAGTGGGCGAATCCGTCCGATCCCAAGAAGCGCTGGGAGAACCAGGACGTGCTGACCAAGGACGCGCTCACGACGCGTCCACTCAAGAAAGTGACGGCGGCCGAGAGCGGCCTCACGGGCGTCGCGGCGGACACCGTCTTGTTCGCGCAGGCCGACGTCGTCGTGGCGCTGCGTCTCGCACCCTTCGGCGTCGACGTGTTCCTGAACAAGCAAAAAGTGATCTCGACCAACAGCGACAAGCAGTTCCACTTTGAGGCTCGCCGCGATCGTGCCTCCGGTAGTGTGGAAGCCCCTGCGGCCGGACCCACCGAGGATGTGGACGTCCATGAAGGCAAGACCATTGTGGACTATGGTGAGGACGGTCTGGCCATCTACTCGGACGGCACCATCCAGAAAAAGGCCGAGCCAGTCGAAGCGGCCACGCCGGCGCCGTCGGGCGAGGACGACGGGTGGGAAGAATCTTTCGGAGGTCACTCGGACAAGAAGAAGTTCGGTCCGAGCAGTGTGGGTTTGGACATTTCGTTCCACGGCCAGAACCGCGGCCTCTACGGCATTCCGGAGCACGCGAGCGACTTTTTGCTCAAGAACACTCTGGACGCGTCCGGTCAGGCGATCTCGGATCCCTACCGCCTCTACAACCTTGATGTCTTCGAGTACGAGCTGGACGAGCCCATGACGCTTTACGGTTCGATCCCCGTGCTCGTGGCTCCGGACGCGACCTCGACCGTCGGCGTCTTCTGGCACAACCCGACCGAGACGTTTGTGGACATTGAGACCAAGGCGGACGCGACCAAGAAGAGTCACTGGCTCAGCGAGTCCGGCGTCGTGGATCTGTTCTTCCTCGTCGGTCCGACGTCCAAGGACTTTTTCTCGCAGTACACGCTGCTCACGGGCCGTGCGCAGATGCCGCCGCTCTTCGCCGCCGCCTACCACCAGTGCCGCTGGAACTACAAGAACGAGGCCGACGTCGACCGCGTCGACGCTGGCTTCGACGAGCACCTCATCCCGTACGACGTGCTCTGGCTCGATATCGAGCACGCCAACGGCAAGCGTTACTTCACGTGGGACCAGCACGCCTTCCCGACGCCGCGCAACATGCTCGAGCACATCGCGAGAACCGGTCGTAAAATGGTCACGATCGTCGACCCGCACATCAAGGTGGACTCGGGCTACCATGTCTACGACGAGGCGACGGAGAAGGGGCTCTTCATCAAGGACGAGGAAGGCAAGGACTTCAACGGCTGGTGCTGGCCGGGCAACTCGGCGTACCCTGACTTCACCTCGCCCAAGGTGCGACGCTGGTGGAACGGGCTCTACCGATACGAGAAGTACGAAGGCAGCACCAAGGACCTGTTCACGTGGAACGACATGAACGAGCCGTCGGTCTTCAACGGACCCGAAGTCTCGATGCGCAAGACGTGCACCAACCTGGACGGCCTCGAGCACCGCGAGTGGCACAACCTCTACGGCATCTACGTGCACCAAGCGACCATGGAAGGCCAGCTCGTGCGCCAGTTGCCGGCGGCCATCGATGAGAACCAGGCGCTGACGGTCTCGCGCGATATGCAGCGCCCCTTTGTGCTTTCGCGCGCCTTCTTTGCCGGCTCGCAGCGCTACGGCGCCGTCTGGACGGGCGACAACACGGCGGAGTGGGGTCATCTCAAGTACGCGACCAAGATGCTGCTCTCCATGTCGGTGACTGGGCTCACGTTCGTTGGCGCCGACGTTGGTGGATTCTTCGGGAACCCGGACACGGAGCTGCTCACGAGATGGTACCAGGCCGGAGCCTTCCAGCCGTTCTTTCGCGCCCACGCCCACCACGACTCGGCGCGTCGCGAGCCGTGGCTCTTCGGCGAGCCGCACACGAGCCGCATCCGGAATGCCATCCGCTGGCGGTACGCGCTGCTGCCGTACGTGTACACTTTGTTCCACACGTGCGCGGCCGACGGCCAGCCTGTGATGCGGCCGCTCTGGATGCACTTCCCGCAGAACCAGGAAAGCTTCACGGAGGAGGACGAGTTCTTGCTGGGCGAGGACCTGCTGGTCAAGCCCATTGTGGACGCCGGCGTCCTCCAGACGGATGTGTTCCTACCGGGCGACGCCAGTGTGGACGTCTGGTACAGCATCTTTGACGGCTACAAGCGGTTCGCGGCCGGCCGCGTCCACAGCGCCGTCGCCGCGCCGCTCGACTACGTGCCCGTGTTTCAGCGCGGCGGCTCGATCGTGCCGCGCAAGAACCGTGTGCGTCGCAGCTCGGCGCTCATGAAGAACGATCCGCTGACGCTCACTGTGGCGCTGGACGGCCGCGGCCGCGCGACGGGCCAGCTCTACGTGGACGACGAGACGACGTTCGCGTTCTCGACCGACCAGGCGTTCACGAGCGTCACGCTCACGGCGGACGCCGCCTCGGGCATCCGCGCGGCTGTGGGCCACAAGAAGTTCTCGTCCAGTGCCTGGATCGAGCGCGTCGAGGTGTACGGTCTCCAGGGCAAGACGCCCAAGCGCGTGACACTGGGCAGCGGCGCCATGCTTGAGACCCACTATGACGCGACGCAGGACGTGCTGGTCATCCGCAAGCCGGCCGTGCTTGCGACCGACGCGTGGGAGATCCGTTTCGAGTAGAACCGTTCTGGATTGCCGTAGAGTAGAACCGTTCTGCCGGAACACCCGCTCGGCGGTGTCTCAGTTGACGCACAGGGAACCAGCAAGCGCCTGGTGGCCTTGGCGCAAATGAATACTGCTTGTGTACGTAGTAATCGCCAGCGAAATGCACGTCATGTCACAGAAACTGCTAGGTCGTTGCTGCGTGACTAACCAGGACGCCACGTCAGACGAAACGTTGACGCACCCTCCGAGTCTCGTCGATCGTACGACCAAAGATTGGTACACGCCTAATGAGAACCGCTCTGTCTTATCTGCACAGATGCGTACACGGCCCATTGGAACCGAAGTTCATGGGGGTATCCACCCATCGACTGAATCCACCAAAGCCAAAGTAGAGCGTGGGTCCAGAAACAAAATCAACGGTGTCTTCTGTCTCGCGGCTTATCTCTCTACGAAAGGGGGCTTTTTTTGTTCTGGTAGTACACTTCTCGACGCACAGCAAAGATTAGAGCGTGGATGTCTACAGAGCGAGCGACGCGACCGTCGCGGCGAGCACGGTCGCCACGAACGTCGGGAACACGGACGACGGCACAGCCGCCGACTTGGTGGTCGACGACGTGCCGTTGATGCCGCCGGTGGCGCCGTTCTTACCGCCGAGCAAGGAGCCCGAGGTGAGTTCGGCGTCGCTCAGCGTCGTCTTTGCCTTGGTGAGCGTCGGGAGCTTGAAGCTCGAGTCGGTCTTGCACTCGGACGAGGCAGCCGTGCACGGCTTGCAGATCTGCGAGAAGCCCGAGCGCTTGCAGCCATTGCCCGTGTTGCACGTGGACACAGTCTTGTAGCACGGCGGGTTCTTGGCGGCGAGATCATCCGGATCCGGGAGGTCCTTGAACGCCTTGAGGTCCGAGGCCGGGATCTGGGTCGACTTGAAGTCACCCGAAAGCATGTTCTGGTATACCTCGATGACCTTCGAGGCGCGCTCGGCGTTACGCGTGCTGTTGAGCGGGTCCTCCCAGAAAGGCAGGCCCGTGGTCATCTCGCCCGTCTTGTCGCTGCCGGCGAACTCGATGTGCTTCTCGCTCGCCTGGCACCACGTCGTGAAGTTGGAGTACGCGTTGCCGCTGTCGTCCTTGATGCTCGTGATGCCGACCACATCGTCAATGGCAACCCAGCCAATGATATCGTACGTGAACGTGCACGAGACGCCGTCCGGGGCCTGGCCAATGTCACAGAGACCCTTGCGGGACTCGGCACGGCAGGCATTGTTGGCTTCGGCCTTCTCGCCCCAGACCTTGAGCGGACACGTGTTGGGGAAGGAGAACCAGATCGCCTCCGGGTACGGCGCGCGCACATCGTCCGACTTGTAACCAGCGCCGATGAACGGGCCGATGTTGGGGTAGTTGTCCACGCCGTTCATCATGTAGCACTCCGGAGGGAACTTCTCACCCGTGAGCGGCGTGCAGCGACCAGAGTCCATGGGGATCATCGGACCGTACTCGGGGATGTTCCACGTCGACTCGAACTGCGCGATGGTCTCGTTGACTTGCGCGATGAGCATCTCGTAAAACACAACGTAGTTCATGTCGTTCTTGCGCACGCAGCGGTCGCTCGAGGCGCGCGAGTTCTGGTTGATACCCTCGGCCTGCACGAAGAGAAGCGCACCTTCCACGGACGCAGTGTTGACCGTGTCCATAGCCGACTGGTAGCCCTTGGCGAGATCGCCGTTGCCGTACTTCGACACGAAGCGGCCCTTGACGAGCTCCGGCTTGTCGCTCTGGACACGGGCCTGGACCACACGCACCATAGACATGTGGTACTCGGAGCCGTACGCCTTCTGCTTGAGCACATCCAGAACCGATTCGCCCGAGGCCGTGTTGGTGGCCCCGCTGGACGCCGGCGCCGACGAGCCCGAGCTCGTAGACGGCGTGGCCGTCGTCGACTTGGGCGCGGACGATCCCGAGCCGGCCGACGGCGTGGCCGTCGTGGTGGTCGGCGTCGTGGTCGCGGACGAATCCGGACCGACCGTGGCCGGAGCGTCGTTTTGCGCGTAGGCGGCCGAGACCGTGGCCGCGGCCACAAGCAGGATCGTCGAGAGCTTCATGTTGGAGTAGACTACGTTACCGAGAGAGAGATGTCTTCAGTAAGGTGAATTGGCGAGTGGGCAGCCACACGGGAGGTGATCAGCTCCACGGCGCCACGTGAGAGCGAGGGGAGGGGAGAGGCTCGCGACGGGGGAACTCAAAACCAGCTGGCGCACCGAGGAAGGGGTCGGCGCGGCCGGACGACGACAGCCAGAGCGGTCAGCTGTCGCAAGAGCATGGGAGAGAGTCAGTGGAGACAATGGGGATTTTTATGCTGGTCCATTCGCACACCTAGCCGCGGCAACGCCAGGTAACGGAACGATCCCCCAGACGGTGCAGAACCCAGTTGCGAGGACCCAATAGGTGTTGACAGTCCGGCCCACAGCGTGTCGAGGGGGAATTGTACTCTTCTCCACAAAACTATATGTACACGAGACTAAACGGCGAGGATGGTCGAAGAGGTTTTGACAGGACCAAAGGATTGCGTTCTGAATACAACAGAAGATGCGGCGAACATGTTCCAGCGAGTCAGAAGAAGATAGCGGTTAGGTGCCGTGGCCGCATTTGACCACTCATTACAGGCAGGATCAATGTGCCAGGTTAAATGTCAAGGACGACAAGGCAAGCGGCAGCCTGGGTGGTGTGTACCCAACAGGCCGTCTCGCTCGAGGTGAGAGAGAACAAAAATCAGCCCGGTTCAACGCGACACATCTGCTGTCCTAATCTGGACACTAGACCCCGTTGCGTCCGTTGCTCCCTCGCCCGATTTCCCGTGCGACTCTGTTCCGCTTTTGCTCCCTTCGTCCTGTCTCTGCAGCGATCGCAAGTGGCATGCATTCCGCCCGACGGTCGAAGCCGCTGCTTCAAGTTGTTGGATTGTTTTGTTGGAGTCAGAGGAGGTCCCACCACAGTGAGTGGTGAATGGACCGTTCTGCCGCTCAGAACAAACATGCCTCCAAATCAGCTCTCTCTCAATCTCTCTGACTAGAGTTCCAGATCCCAACACGATCACGACGAAGAGCACCCATGCCCGCCCATTAGCTGCCTGAAGCGTCATGTCGCTTTTGAGCACGGCCCGTCGCTTCAACGTTTCCGATGGGTGGGTCCGGCCTCCAGTGGGGCTTGCGATTTGGCTACAATCGCATGGAGTGTAGCCATTTGAATCTGCCAGCGATTCGCGATCTCAGACAAGCCTGCTCTCCACGAGTGCTCTGGAACGAATTTCGATGCTCGTGTAGAATGCATATCGGACGTGTCGCTACATGCTCCGCGGCGGTTTGATCTCCATGATCTCCGGATCGGTTATGATGATGCGCAGTCAGCGTTAGATGCTGCACGATCCACGCGTCCAAATCGTCCTGCTCGGTAGGGGTGCACATCCAATTGTGACAGTCGAGGAGTCCCACCTCTCGCTGCACGGCCTGCAGCCCCATGCAGCACTCCACGGAACGGGATTAAAATCCCTCGTTCCCTCGAATCCCTTTGGCGATCACGAGTGCGGAACCCTGCCGACTGCCATGGAGACAACTATTACAGCCGTGCAACCCATGCAGCTCTCTGCGTCCAGTCTGCAACACCGACAACCACCATACGATCCAGAACAATTCTTCTGTGACAAACATACATCCAAAATTATTATCCCCCTCTAACCATGATACTTGTTTCGCTCTCTCCCTCTCTCTTATAGAGAGACCGCAGCGATGGCCGACGCCACGAGCGTCACCAGAGCCGCCGAGAGCGAGACGCTCACGGCACCGGACTTGCTGGCCGACGGCGTGTTAGCAGATGAGTTCCCTCCCGAGGTCGCTGACGAGTTGATGCCGCCCGTGGCGCCGTTCTTGCCGCCGAGCTTAGAACCCGAGGTGAGCTCAGACTCAGCCTTGGCGGTCTTGGCCTTCTCAAGCGTAGGGAACTTGAAGCTCGAGTCGGTCTTGCACTCGGACGAGGCAGCCGTGCACGGCTTGCAGACCTGCGAGAAGCCCGAGCGCTTGCATCCGTTGCCCGTGTTGCACTTAGGAACAGTCTTGTAGCACGGCGGGTTCTTGGCGGCGAGTGCATCCGGATCCGGGAGGTCCTTGAACGTCTTGAGGTCCGTGTCGGAAATCTGCGACGACTTGAAGTCACCCGAGAGCAGGTCCTGGTACACCTCGATGACCTTGGAGGCACGCTCAGCGTTCTTCTTGGGGTCGAGCGGGTCCTTCCAGAAGTCGAGACCGTCCGTCATCTCGCCCGTCTTGTCGCTGCCGGCGAACTCGATGTGCTTCTCGCTCGCCTGGCACCACGTCGTGAAGTTGGAGTACGCGTTGCCGTTGTCGTCCTTGATGCTCGTGATGCCGACAACGTCATCGATCGGCACCCAGCCGAGGATGTCGAAGGCGTACGTGCAGTTAACACCATCGGGAGCCTGCCCAATGTCACACAGACCCTTGCGGGTCGAGGCACGGCAGGCATTGTTGGCGTCGGCCTTTTCGCCCCAGACCTTGAGCGGGCAGGTGTGGGCGAAAGAGAACCAGATCGTCTCCGGGTACGGCGCGCGCACATCGTCCGACTTGTAGCCAGCACCAATGAACGGGCCAATGTTGGGGAATCCTTCATCACCGTTCATCATGTAACACTCCGGAGGGAACTTCTCACCCGTCAGTGGCGTGCAGCGGCCGCCGTCCATCGGGATCATCGGACCGTACTCGGGGATGTTCCAGCCCTCGGAGAACTGGGCGATGGTCTCGTTGGTCTGCGCGATGAGGATCTCGTAGAGCACGACCCAGGTCATGTCGTTTTTGCGCTTGCAGCGGTTGATGGACGCACGCGAGTCCTGGTTGATACCCTCGGCCTGGACGTACATGAGCGCACCTTCGACACTGGCCATGTTGACCGTGTCCATGGCCGACTGGTAGCCCTTGGCGAGATCGCCGTTACCGAACTTGGAGATGAAGCGGCCCTTGACCAGATCCGGCTTGTCACTCTGGACACGAGCCTGGACCACACGCACGAACGGCATGTGGTACTCGGAGCCGTACGCCTTCTGCTTGAGGACGTCCAGAGGGGACGCACCGGCAGGCGTCGGTGCGGTGCTGCTGTCAGCACTAGCCGGAGGGGCGGTTGTGGTGGTCGCGTTGGATGCACTAGCACCTGGAGAGACTGTTCCAGGAGCATCCTGGGCATAGACGGCCGTGGTGGCTGCGGCCGCGAAGAGAACAGTGGAGAGCTTCATTGCAGAGAACAGAAAGAGCTTTTTGTTGGAGGGAGGTACGATATTGGGGTGGTGGACCTGTGGCGGAACTTGTTCCCGATAAGGTGGATTGGAGAATGCCGAGGACCAGGAACGAGCGGTTGGGGATGGGATGGGAGAGTTGACAGAGAGCAGAGCCAAACCGCCAGGAGGGTGCTGGCCGCAACACGAAGACGAGAGAACGAAGGAGGGAAACAAAGATGGGAGGAGTCTGGAGGGTGGTAAGGGGACGTGGCTTTCGCCCACATGGCGATGTGCCACCCAAATCTCAAGTCCACCACCCAACGGTGTGGAAGTGCCGATTCAGAACCACATATACTTCGAATGGCCCGTCTCTGACACGGTTCGAGTCAGTTTTGGGCGTATGCAACCGAGAGAGAACACGGTTTTTTGTGCCAGGGGACACGTCCTGTCCAGACACCCGTCGCTCAAAGGCTGGAGGTCAGCAAGCTTCTCGCTGATTTCACTGTTTACAACATCGGAGCTTGCAGTTCGGAAAGACTGGTCCAGCACACCAGTACGTGGTGACGCACCATGGCCAAATGGCGAAGACGAGAACGAGAATTTCTCTCCCTTCTCTCTGGTACGGTACGAAGCAGCCACGGCGAGTCCACGTTGCAGCCTGTCAGCTGAGCTCGGCTCCTCTGCCGGCGAGATACGAGATACAAGGAGATACAACTCAAGAATCCACCTTGTACAGTATGTGTGGCCCCCACAACTTCAATCCCAGCTCTTCCCTTCTCTCGCTCTTGCAGAGGACTCAAATTTTTTGGATCAATTGGTCACACAACACGACGATCGCTCGATTCAACGAATCGTGACGAAGCGTCAGATGTATCCATCGAAAGCGAGAGGACAGTGGCACCGCGTACCTGTTACGGCATGTTATCTCAGTACACTACGAGAAGTCAGCGCGACGCTGGATTGTTGGGGTCCACCTCGGACACGCTGTCTCCTATACACTGTCGTCGGCCGGCGCCGATGGACGCCACGCACACTTTGGGCATCCTGCCGCCGCGATGCGTGGATGGGAGGAATTTTTTGGAGCAGCATTGCGATCCGACGAGTCCTTCAGTGAGGATACGACGGCTTTGTTGAACAGAGAATGTGCCTGCGTAGTGCGACATATCTGGTTGATTAGTTCCCATACTTGGATCACTTGACCCAATCGACTGTCGCCCAACTTCGTCCAGCCTGTTATCGCTCCAAGGTCCGACTTGGCTGTGAGAGTCTCCACCCTGTCATGGGTGAAGGCCCTCCACCCAAGAAAGTGTGGAGACTCGCGCACCCAAAGCCTCCACTGCCAGTGACGGTCATCATGCCGAATCAAGACGCGACAAGTCCAGCGCATTCGACTCAACGGTGTAATCAAAAGCAAACTTGTCGGTGACGCATCGGTCATACAGTACAGTGGGCGCTGCGAACAGGTGGCATGTTGCCAGTGTCCACTAAGATGCCACATTACAGTTTGTTCGTGCAAACGGTTCCGGCTCAAACGGTCCATCTCGCCTTCTGCTCTGTCGGATTGTTCTGGAAAACCTGTTCCCGAAGAACCAAAACTGGTTCCAACAAGCCAAACCACGTTGAAGTCGATGCTGGCTCTTGGCGCAACCCTTGAGTCGAAGTTGAGTCCGACGTGTTGGCTCTTGACTTCTCGCACTGCATGATCATCGGGAGACTGGCGTCCACTCATCCCTCGTCGACAGACGAGCTCAATCATCGTGATCGTCCGTCTCCAGTTCTCTTCTTTTGCTGCAACTGATCAACTGAATTGATCTCGTCGACAACATTCTGATCAGCGATTGCCCCTCCATCCACCACCAACCAACCCAACTTCGTTTGCCACAATCACAGTGTGATTATGATTCACAGCCCCGGCATTTCGTGGATCATTCTGTAGAATCCATCCAGAATCTCTCGATTGGATCTGATCCAGTGAGTCTGGTCCAGACTCATGCCTCAGGACACCCAACCCAAAGCCGCTTCGATCGGATCTGCGAGACGAGAGCTTCGTTGAGCCTCGAGTAACCACCAGGATGTTCTGGACTCCAGAGCATCTTTGCGTTGCAAACGGCCGCAGCGAAATGCACCCCTCGGTTCGTCAGACCCGAGTTTTGACCCTGCGTATCGGCTGTGCCACGAAGGTTGCTTGAAGGTCGTCTGTGTGTGGTCCACCTCCCTCGAGTCCTCTTTTAACAAACGTGGCGTGGTCCACTCAATTCGAGCCGTTCCACCACCCTATCGTTCCCTCCGAAACCCCACAATGGCTGCCCGCCCCTGACGGCTCCCCATGTGCGTGCTCTGGCGGCTGCTACCGTCGCTGCTCGTGCTGCTGGCCGTGGCCAACGGCGCGCTCCTGCTCGCTCTGCTGCGCGCGCTCCTGACCGCGCTGCTGCGGCTCGCGCACGTGGCCGTGCTGCTGAGCGGCAGCGGCATCGTCTGGTGGTCGCTGCGCAAGTACCAACTCGCCGTGGAGCAGGAGATCTACGACTCGGCGCTGCTCAAGCACCGCTTCTACGAGCGCTACCGCGCCAAGGAGATCCATGGCACCGGCGACGCGCCCGCCATGGGCTTCCAGCTCAAGGTCGTCAAGCGCCTGCCCGTGGGCACGCATCTCAAGACCACGTGGGGGCTCGCGCCCGAGATCGCCGACGAGATCGCTGCGTTCGTGCGCCTCGCCGTGCGCGACTACGTCGCCTACTGGTTCTCGCCCATCTCGCCCAACGACGACTTCCCGCACGACGTCCAGTTCCTGCTGGCCGACATGTTCGGCGCGCTCGTGGCGCGCGTGCTCGAGATCGACTCGACGCTCGCGCTCACCATGGCCGCCAAGTCCGTCGAGCTGATGCGGCTCCACTTGGGCTGGTTTCGCGAGGCTTATGCGCAGCTCGCCGAGGAGCACCCGAGCGTGTTCCAGGGCGAGGAGAGCGACGCGAATCTCCAGCGCCGACAAGAGCTCGTCTCGGCTTTCGTCCAGTCGGCCAAGTATCTCCATCCGGGCTGCGTCGTGGCGCCCGCTGCGTCGTCGGGCAAGAAAACAGGCCCAGGAGATGCCGCTGACGTGCAGTACCTGCGCCACGTTGCGACCCAGTTGCTCGTGCAGCTCAAGCCCGAGCTGGGCCAGCAGAGCGGAATGAATCTCTTCGTGTCGATCGCGATGAACTTCATGCGCGAGGCTATGGTGTTTAAGGCTCTCAAGCCCATGTCCGAGTACTCGCAGCCGCGATATGCAAACGAAGTGGTCGTGGCGGCGCTGCTAGCCGAATCTGTGGAATCTGTGAGCTCACCCGTGACGTCGCCAACAGCCGCTGGAGCAGCAACGGTCGTCAGCGGCACAAATCCCACAGGTCTCGGTTTTAATGTGCCTCTTCCTCAGCTCAACTCGCCGTCAATCGATCTCAAGTCGCTGCGAATGACCAAGAGTTTCCTGTACAAGGCCAGCAAACGGAGCTCTGAGCAGGCCGAGGCTGCACTCCACGCGGTCTTCGACGCCGTCTCGTCGGCTGCCTCCACTGCGTCCTCCAGCATGGGCTCTTTGAGTTCACTTGGCTCGGTCACAAGCCCAACAGCAAGTGACTTGACCTTCGATGCCGATTACTGGTCTGAGTCAACAGCGTTTGGCCTTGCATCCCCGCGATCTCCAATGGCCATGCCTGTATCACCTCCGATGCATCCGGCACCTGCACCAACACCGTCAGCTGAGCGCAAGGGTGGCCATTTTGCCTCATTATTCTCGCTTGAAGATCGCATTTCGTTCCCAAAGACGCCTCGTATGCCACCTCGTGCTCCTGCGAACGGCGGATTCTCCAAGTCGATTATCTCGTCGGCTGGACTCGCTCCCGACACTCCTGGTAGTTCATCGACTCACATGGAGGATCTCAAGAACATGAAGGCCAATCTCGAGTCGAGTCTTAACTCGTCCCTTTTCAAGGTCAAGAAAACGTTTCGGAACATCGGTGGTCATATCCAGGACCAATCACAACTTGCGGTCAATTCCACCACGACCCAGGCGGCCAACCTGATCAAGAAACCAGGTAAATTGTTCCGTGTAGCACTGCGTCGATCAGATACGTCATCGTCAGACACACCAGCGCCGGTGAGTCCAGTGGATTTTCCATCGACGCCTCCACCACTTCGTTCGTCGCTCAGTGGCGAAGACGACGGCGAGAAGAGCCTCCTGCAAAGCCCCACGCCGGCGCAACCCCCAGCTACGCCTAACACGCCCAACTCCAAAGCGACTCATACTCAGGATCGCGTCCTACTTCTACTGGAGAGGACCACAGTAAACTATGTTAAACTATACCAGGAGCGTGTTGAGATGCGCAACTCGGCTAGGTCAAGAGAGCTGTACGAGCTCCTCTCAGCCCTGGAAGACGTGTTTATGCTCGGATATCGCAAGCCTGGTGGCGATCTCGACGAAACCAACGGCGCGAACACTCCCCCGGGTTCGCCGACTCAGCGAGGATCCATCAATTCGCTGTCTGCGGATGAGTTTTCAGGAGAATGCAAGACTGCACCAACATCGCCGTCCAAGGTAGTTCTCCTTGACCCCGGCCAAGTGTACTGGAATTACCTGGCACAGGACCGCCCCGAAACACCTTTCCTCAACGAGCACTGGCAGTTTGTTGAGAAGTCTTGCCCAGTGTGTGCAGATAGTGAGTCGTTTTATTCGACACGAGGCATCCAGTGGATTCTGATAGCACTGGAGAAAGGCATGCTGTGGGAGTATTTCACGGCTCTCCACCTCAACCGACGACTGACTGAGCTCTTCTACGAGGAGATTGCTGTCCTTCGCAATGGAAGGCTGATGGAGAAGGTACTGAAGACGTTGTTCCAGCTCAACAAAGTGCAGCTCTCCCTCGAGATCCCACATGTACTCGGGCGGCAAAGCGAGCTCGAAAAAGAGCTGGGAATTACGAGGGCGAGCATGAGTGCTTCGTCTCAAGTGGTCCGAGTCGTGGAAATGGCATGGGAAGTTGAGCGATACGTTCCCATCCACGGCTGGGTGAAATCGCAGGACAAGCGACCGAAAGATCTACCATCATCCGAGTGGGTGTGGGAAAACGAGTGGACACTGGATAGTGCTGTTCGGGAAAGTGATGCTCGAAGTCCAAATGCTGCTCGGCGATCTGGAAGCGCCGGCAGCGACTCTTCTGACGTGGAGTCAGCGACGTGGGAGTACGGGAAGTCTCTAGACGACCGCTTCCACGACAAGGAGAAGAAGCTTGACTCGGTCAGGCGGCGGAAATGGATTCGTCGCCGACGACAGCTTCCACCCGTGCTGTCTCTACCTTCAAAGTCTGGACGAAAAAGTCTGACCGGAGGAAGTGCTTCGCGTTCTTCGAATGTTGGCGCTGTGGGTCAGTCAATGACTAGCTCGCCGCAGCTAGAACCACAGGTGTCTCCGCGTCGTCATGCAACTCGTCTAGGAAGCTGGGACGCTGACGATGTTGAGCTCGCGAATCGCAAGAAAAATCCCGCAATGGTGCCCAAGCGCCGCTCGTTCAGTTTCGACAAGGGCACTAGTAGCATCGAGGACCCACCATCACCATCACCGCAGCCGCGAGCCTCCGGCTCCCGGGTCGGTGGTGTTTTTCGCAGGAAGAAGCGCACGTCTAGTGGCTCGGCCTCAGTCAAGCGTGCGGGTAGCGCGCAGAAGCAAGAAGGAACGAACGGGAATTCCAAGAAACCGGAGGCGATGCTGAGTGACGATGAGCTAGGGGCTGGCCTCGTTGATGACGCTGACGAAGATTCGGGTCTTTGCTTTCGCTGTTTCAAAGCGCTGGATAGTCAGTCGTCGACGGCAGAGTCGTGTCAGAGCTGCCATCAGCGCGTTTGCGCGTCGTGCCACAGTTTCTACGCGTTCTTGCTCTATCCACCGCCGCAGGAGTCGTCGGTGAAAGAGCAAGTGTGCGGAAGCTGCTATGACCGACTTGTGGGCCGATACAAGCTCAAAGTGGAGGCCCACGTTGGTAAATACTTCATCAGGGAGAGCGATCGCGACACGTACGACGGAGATTCTGTGGTCAAAGGGCCTAGCAGCCCTGGCGGTGCTAGTATCAGTAACGTATCTGGTAGTGATTCGGAGCATTCAGTGTCGCGGTCTGGACACCGGTTCGAGGTTACAGTGCAGGTGCGGGACGAATCCGCACATGCATGGAGCGTCGTGAAAACTTTCAGTGACTTCGAGCACCTTGAGAAGCAGCTTTACGAAAAGCTGAAAAAGCAGGAGAAGAAGCACGGAGCTGCAAGCTCGATGGGCCACTGGCGGGGCGTGGATTACTCCGAGCTTCGCAAAGTGGAGCCTTCGCTGAAACAGTTTAGAAGTACAGTTGCGAACCCGACGTACGAGAAGAAGCTGTTCGTGCTGGAGGTGTTCCTGCAGCGCCTCGTCCAGAGCGACACGCTGTGCCAGAGCTCGGTCGTGCAAAAATTCCTTCTTCTAGGCGATAACATCAGCAGCATCCCGTCGGGCGGCAGACTAAGCGAACAGAGCGAGGCGTCCGCGTGTGGTGAAATCGTGAACGGAGGTAACCACAATAGTCCGGCGGCAGTTGGTAATGGAGCCTCTCCGGGTGCAAGCGTGAACGCGACGGTCATGGTGGAGAACGGCAAGTGGCGGCGAGGCAAGTGGATCGCACCCGAGGCAAACTCGAAAGAAACGAAGATGCGAGTGCTCCAGAAGCTGGAGGTCAGCCTCTTCGCCGTGCTGAGCGAGGTGTTCGAGTTTGATGGTATTGGACTGTTGCGGCGCCAGTTGTTTGCGATGTCGCGTTCGTTTATCAAGGCATTTTTGAGTGCGAGCCACTTCCGCAAGATCGAGCGGCAGTATCTTACGTTCACGGACCCGAAGAAGATGGCTGGCCATGTCGCGGCCTTCCGTGAGTACATGTTCCCTGAAGGACCAATCGAGCCACCGCCGCCCGCC
This sequence comes from Pythium scleroteichum, assembly GCA_023335855.1. Classification (NCBI taxonomy): domain Eukaryota; phylum Oomycota; class Peronosporomycetes; order Pythiales; family Pythiaceae; genus Pythium; species Pythium scleroteichum. The sequence continues at coordinate 18,096 of JAADVR010000222.1, forward strand.
ACGCTGAGTGCTGCTGAGATGCAGGCTCTGCGCAAGAAGTCGTTGGAGGCCATTTTATCAAGTCTGCCGTCCACGATCGTGTCGGTCTTCGGCGAAGCCTCGAGCGCGAACGCAGCGCTCAAGCTCCACGAGTTCCTGCAGCACGAGATCTTCCTGAAGAACTTGTTGTTCAGTATGTGCGACGAGCTGCTGCCGCACGTGTTCCCTGACATTGTCCCGTATACACCCAAGGCGAAAGCAGCGCCGAAGCAATAGTGTCTATGTAGTACAATAATATCAACACAGGATCTACTTGAGCACGATGGCCGCGGTGGGGCGCTTGACGCACTCCTCGCCTTCTTCCTGCGCCTTGATGGACCGCTCGAGCGCCTGCAGCTTCTGCTCGACTCGGCTCTTCTTCTTGGTGCGAGCCGTCTGGTTGATCTCCTTGAGGCGCTCCTTGCCGGTCGCCTTGACGTCGCGCAGCGCGAGTGACGCGCCCGACTGCAGCACGCGGGACGCCATGACCTCCTCGATGTTGCGGTTGATGAATCCCGTCACGTCTTTACCGCCGTGCTTCTTGAATCCGCTGGCGCCGCGGCGAATCTCCATCGTAGGATCTAGAGCAGAATCCACATGAGCAACGTTTGCGCACCTCGTGGACGTCATCCAGGACAGCTACGCACTCCCTTTCTTCGTGTACTTGGCGGCCGAGAGCTTGTTTGAGTACTGCTTGGCCTTCTTGCTCTGCTTGGCCGACGCGTTCTTCACCTTGGACGCGCCCTTCTTGAGGTACCCCTTGCCCTGCGCCATGGTTGCCTTGATGCAGCTCCTCCAAGACCAATGCTTCTCACCACCGGCTCAGGTGCCAGAATGATGGTCTCTCATTCGGCTATATCAGTGCATATTTAGATTTATCTGTATCTGAACTGATTTAACGTCTGATGAAGGGTCCGGGAACTGGTTGCATTCAAAACACAGCAACGATGTCTCTCTAACTGTCACCCACCGCTGTGTGCACTCTCTACGAGGGGATCCGCGCGGCTGTACGCGGCGGCACTAGCGCCGCGCGATGTGCTGCAGCGAGCGCTCTCGATTGATGGCCCGCACGGCCGAATCCGCCTTCTGGAACGTCAATAAATCAGGCTAATTTCGTAAGTCGCGAAACGCCCGACGCGTGTTGAATGAAGCCGACCAGTGTGCGTCAATCAGTCGAGACTCAACACATTCGCTAGTAATGGCGGTGCTCCACGCGGCGCGGCGACGGCCGAGGACGACGACCGCGTGGTGCAGGACGCGACCTTCGGGTTGCCGCAGGTCGACCTGGTCCGGCCCAAGCGCATGCCGAGCGGAGTCACTCGATGGCTCGGCAGCGCCAAGAACGTCGTCTCGCCAGCAGCGTGGCGGCAATCGAGCTCCGGAACTGCTCGCGTGCCGACAGCCCGTCACGTCGCCCTTCTGCTCGAACGCCTGGTGTTCTACGACACAGTCGTAGCCATCCTCGTCATTCCGTTCCGAATCGGGTTCCTGTTTGATCCGTACAACGAGGCGCCGTATCGCCACCAGTGGTCGGATCTTCTGGGCGTTCTGACAGCACTCGACGCGTGGTCTGCGATGCTCAAGATCATCCCTCCCGTGGTGAGCAGAGTGTCAGCACGGTTGGCGTCGTCTTCGTCCCGCCTCGGAAGCGACTCGAAGGCCGTCTCCAACATGACAACGTTCCGCATGTTATCCCAGATGCCGTCCAAGATCATGCCAGATGATGAGCCTGGCAGACACACTCCGGCGATCCGAGATATCGGTGCTCCCCACTCGAAATCCGACGAGAGAGAGAGGCTGGAAGACATGTCGAAGGAAATACGAGAACATCTTCCAGTCGCCGACGGCCTTTGCTGTGGGTGACTATACGAGCCTTTCTACTCATACCGTGGGAACTCGTGATGTGCCTGGATGGTGAGTATAACCTCTCACATGTTGGAGGGATCGTCCGTCTGGCCCAATCATTCCATTCGCTCTCTGGTCACTTCTCCAAGGCGATACTACGCCAGTCCCGCTCATCCCCGTTTGTGCGGAGCCTCTCATTCAGCACTACGGCACTCGTGTTCCATATTACGTGGTCGGGGCTCTATCTGTGTCACTTTGTGGCAGCTGGGTACATGTTGATCGCTCGCGCTCAGTGTGATTTGACTTTGGTGCGTGCTCGAAGGTCCCGATCCCTGGCTGTTGGGTACTAAAAGACGAACTCGAGCGCGGGTCTTTGTGGCGAAAATATGTAAGAACGATGTATTGGGCCGCCAAGACAGTCACGACTCTAGGCCAAGGGGACCTCGTGCCTACAACTAACATGGAGACGAACTACTGCATATGCGTTCAGTTCATCAGCGGGCTTTGGGCGACAGCCTGCCTCTCGGCTTGTGGTTTTGCGTTTAGTCGCCGTGATGGCAATATTCGCCACAACCTGGCGACGCAATACGAGCAGTCATTGAAGGTGAGAGAGCATAAAGTAGTTGTGATTAAAAGACTCTGACAGTCAATCTTGGAGTAGTTTGCCGCGGCAAGAAGACTGTCTGCAACAACTACGGACGCTGTGAAGTCTTACTTCAGACACATGCTTCGGACTCGTGATGACGTTGACCAAGCTAGTGTTTTTGCTGGTTTAACCAATCGGTATCGTGCGCAATGTTCTCACCAAATCAAGCAAGGTCTCTTCAAACGAGTAAGTTTCTTTGTGCTTGGATGGTTGTCGCTATTGCTGGACCCTGACGGATTGATTATATTAGATCCCCATTCTTCGTAAATATGAAGGGCCTTTCTGCGCGCGCTACTAGATGCGCTAGAAGAAGATTTTTTCTCATCAGGTCAAGTGATTGTCGATTTTGATGACGTGGAAGAGTTGTTCATCGTTTCAAGTGGAGAAGTACGCGTGTCCACCGTGAAGAATGTCGTTGTACGCCGCTTGCTATCGGGCAATTATTATGCCGAACATGCACTTGTAACCACAACCAAGTCGCAGCACCGCCTTGTGGCAGAGAGCCCAAGTGAGCTCTGGTGGCTATCACGGAAGGCGTTCGAAGAAGCTGTATGCACGTTTTTTCCAGCACATAAGCGTGCGATGGTGCTCGGGCAACAGATACCGGCTCCCAATGCCCCCGGTTCTCAGGCCACAAGTGGTGAACCAAGAGATCTTGCTCTTCGAAAATTGATGGACAAAGTTGATCGCGACACCGCCAACTCTGTTAAATCGGTGGCTCCGTGGAGACTGCCAACATCACATTTCCGAGTTAACTGGCAAATGACCGAGTGCTGTTGTCTACTCTTTGTGGCAATTGAAGTTCCGATTCATGTCGCTTTCCACCATGGGTTTGGCGTCGCCAGCTCTTTACACACTGACACCCCGGGAACCCACATCCTTGTGGTTGTTGGATTCTGTGCTAGCGTCGTTGTGGAATGTTTCTTTGCTGTGAACTGGTACTTCAGTGAGTATGTCTTTGTGAGGCGAACGCACGGCAGTGATGGTTTCGGGGACAAACGAAGTGCTCGAGATGAACGTCAAGTCAATGCTCATGATCTTATCGTGGAACCGAGGCAAATATTTCGGCACTACCTCGAGAACGACGACTGCTTGCTCGACATTCTGGCCAATCTCCCTTTGTCCTTACGCTGGGACATAATCCCAAAATTCTCGTTCACGCGACGTGTCACACTTTACGCATCTTCACTCCGATTGCTCCGCCTCGTCCGTCTGCGTGGCCTTCACTCGAAGATGAAGTCGGTCATGTTAAGGCGAGATGTCAGTCCAGTGACTCAGCTATTGTGGCACAACTCCATCGCCTGTGCTATACTGTCCAACTTTGCCGCATGCATATACTTTTTGGCAGGCGATTTTTACCATGACATGAACAATGGTGCCATAACTCCCCAGTCGAACCTTCGCCACTCAGTTTCTTCCTCGTCGTGTTTGGCGGACTCCAGCCTCTTCGGGAACTGTACGTGGTTGATGTTCGACTATTCCGAGTTTGATATTGGCGCCGTTTATGTACGCTCCATGCATTGGAGTCTTGTACTTTTGTCGACGGTAGGATACGGCGACATTCTTGCTTTCTCTGACGACGAGTGCATCATTGGTTTCGTCTGGATATATGCCGGTGCAATCATCTGCTATTCTACAGCTTGTGCCATTTCGAGCGTAATCTCCTGTTGGAACGTTCTTGGCGCCGTGAAGAACGAGAAGATGGAGACAGTGAATCGTATGCTGATGAGTTCTAAGACATTGCCACCATCTACAGTTCGCACTGTCCAAAGATATTATGCTAACACCTGGAAGATGAACGGAAGTGCAATGACCGAAGCCGAGTTGCTCACGCGTCTCCCCAAGTCGTTGAGGCTGAGTGTAGCTCGTGAACTATACAGCGCTATCAATCATTGCAAGATATCTAGACTCAATGATCGCGGCGTTTGTGGGTGGGTTAGCAAGCAGTTTGCGCTCTGAAGTGTTCCAAGCTGGTGTTGTCATCATGCGACAGGGACACACAGCAGATGAAGCGTTCATAGTTCAAGTCGGTGCTGTGGAGCTATTCGCTGAGACACCTCGAGTAAAACCATACCACGTACCAACACAACGAACGCCAAGAACACAATTTCATCCACCAGCGATTTGGAAAACTCGTAACTTGACTGAGAGTCAGGCTACTGGGTGTATGACTTATATCAGCCTATCGCCGCCTCTCTCCATCGCTGTTTTGCGGAAAGGCGACATATTCGGGGAAGAGACTTTTTCGTACCCCGAGTTGACCACTTACGTACTAAGCGCCCGTGCGCTGGTGAGCACGCAGGTAGTCATCCATCGACAAGCTATCCTTGATCTGGTAGATCGGCATCGAGCAGAAGTCGATCAACTGGCTGCAGTTGTGGAAGCCAAAGCAAAGAAAGACAGCCATCAAGTCAGGCTGATCCGGCGAAACTTACAAGAAAGTCGAAAGCTGGCTAGATTGTTCGGGCAGATGAGGAACTTACGTGCACGAGCAGAAGATACGCGAGCTATCGAGCGGTACGTCTTCCGCCCTGGAGGTGTTATGACGCGAGTGTGGACGGGCATTGTGTCGTTGATTTTGGCCTACAACTTTTATGTGATTGTATTCCGACTTGCATTCCTTCCACGACCTTCTGAGACAACATCTCGACTGCTCAACTGCATCGACTACGCGTTCGATGCTGTGCTGTGGCTGGACATGCTTTTGAAATGGAACCACTTTGGTTACACGGATCCAGGGTGGGGTGACATTCTTGAGAGGGTCCTGATTCGCAAGCACTATCGAGACGGATGGCTAAAGTGGGACCTACTGAGCATGGTTCCGCTGTACTTTCCAACTCGGTCGTCAAACATGGTTCTTGGTCGACTCCCACGACTAATAAGGACACCGCAAGTTATGACAACTCTTCATGCTGTGGAGGAGAAGTTTCACGAGCGATATCTCAAGGGCGGGACTGTGTTTCTGAGCATTTTTGACATGGTGAAATTCCTAATATTCTTCCTGTCTGCTGCGCACTACCTCGGATGTTTCTATTACCTGCTCGGTCGACTGCAGCTCGAGTACGAAATTGCGGAGTCAAGCTGGATCACGGCAGACACTGTCCTAACTAATTATCCCGGCCGAGTTGAAGTGCATTACATTCGATCGTTGTATTGGTGTCTCGAAACGGTGGGTTCTCGTGATGTCTGGATGTCATGCATGCTCATTCGATGACAATTCTCGTGCATTCTTAGTTCACAGTGGTCTGCTTCGGCGATGTCATCGCGAGGAACGTTGCCGAGACGCTGTTTGCAAGTGGTACGTGTATTCTCGGCTGGATTTTCATCGGCCAAATTATTGGTCGAATGACTTCGCTGGTTCTGAACATTGACAAGGTAAGACTGAGATCTTCAGACCAGCTGGTCTGAATGCTGTGTGAACTCATCGCTTAATCATTGCAACCAGGAAGCAAATGACCACGCAGTTCGCGTCAACGATTTTGAAGAGTACGCCAAACGCCGGTCGCTTCCTCCATTTGTGCGAGAGCGAGCAAAGGAGAGTGCGGAGTACAAGTCTAAGATCATGCTGGAACTACAAGCAGGTCAAGTATTCCGCGAACTCCCGAAACAATTGCGTATGACAATCTTTGATGAAGCATATGGCACATTCGTATGTCGGATACCAGAGTTTGATTCGCTGGCGTGGACTCAAGTTCAAGCAATGGCCTCTGTGCTGACCCTCGAAATCTACATGCGAGAAGGCGTCATCTTCACGGAGGGACAGGTGACCACTCGCTTATTCATCATGAAAGAAGGTCGAGGAGAACTTTTCTCTCCCACTTCGTCCATTGTACTTGCAGGAATCTATGAAGGCGTGATTTTCGGTGATTGCGCATTTTTCATTCCTGGTGCAAAACATCTCGCATCTGCCCGGGCACGCACTAGCTGCCAAGTGCTTCAACTGGAAAGTGATTCTTGGAGAACCTTATGGCCTGAGCGCCTACGTCGAGAAACGGACGAAAGGCTGATTAAAGTTATGCGAGAGAAGTATCGTGCTACGATGAAGAGCTACATCAACGTCGTGAAGAATTTCGAACTCGCGAACAACAACTACTCACGCAGGCCTGTTACGGTTCATCGTAGGAGAACTCTTCATTCTCTGATGTTGTCTGAGAAAGGGAAGCTCGAGCGACTTCTTCTGAAGTCATACTTCGTTAAGTCTCCGGCACCACCTCACTCTCCTCTCCGATCTGCACTTGCATGCCTTCAGCGTATCATTAGTCCGACATGGCCACTTTTCGGTTCAAACTTAATGGACACGAAAAAGGCATTTGAAACATCTTCAAGAACAGACAAACCGATGGCAAATAAGTCACGCTTTCGTGAAGCAATCACGAAAGTGCACGCTGTACGTCCAGACAAGGAAACCATTTGGAATCGCCACTCAAACAAACTTCGGATACTGCGAATGCTGGATGACAAGATTGGTGATGCTGAGGCCGGTTTGAAGGATGTGTCAAATGGCGAGAAGACTAGTTCGCCGCGTTCACAAAAGCTGCGATCGATGGCAACGCGAAGGAAAAGTACCAGTTCGTGGATAACTTCAGGTGAACTTGCAAAAGCTATAAGTCCAAGCTTCCCAAGCAACTCAAGTCAAAACGTTTCAAGGAACTCGTCTCGGTCATCGTGTGAAGAACCGAACACTAGATTCAGGAGACATTCCATCCAGTTGACCAGCGATGACATTCTTAGCAAGTTTCTGGCTCTACACGAGCTGTCAGGAAAGGATGCTGCTCCATCCATAGCTGATAAGCCATACTCCTCTCCTCTTCGGGGTCATTCACCGAGGCACATCAGCATGTTGCAGAAAGGAAAAAGCTCCCTGTCCGTTGCGATAGCGGTAGCTTCCCAGCGCCAACGGTCAAATTCTTTTCAGACGAGTTTGGTAAACGGAACGGCCAATGGAGTTCGTCGCCGGGTATCGTCGTACGCGAAGGTTCTCGGCGATGCTCTCAATAACGCGTTCAAGCCCATTGAACCAGCAGCCCTCCTGTATGGGATATGGCGTGAGCCCCCTCGTCCGCCGTCGTTCGTACTAGAAGGCTCAGGCTTCCGTCGACTGTGGGACATATTGATGTTGGCCGTCTGCCTATACTTCGTCTTGGTAATTATTTTCGCGCAAGTTTCAACTACGAGTACTTGACGGCGGCGGGATCAAACGCCTCCGTTCAGGCATGGTTCGCAATTGAATATGTGATGGATGCATTGTGCTTGGGGGACTTCATTCTTCGCAAGAACTACTTCACATTTGTTCATCGTGGCCAGATTGTGACCAACTCGAAACTTATTCGCAACCATTACTTTCGTCACGGAACCTATGTTTTTGACTTGATATCCATCTTGCCGCTGGAGCTCCTCGCCCCATTGCTTCCTTTGTTTCTACCCGGAATCCCAAAGGTGACATGGTATCATGTTGCGGTACTACGGCTCAACAAGAATATCCGGATAATTCATTTGCACGATCTCAGTGAACGTCTCCAACAGATGGTGGTATACGACTTGAAGTTGACCCTTGCTCGACGCAGCGTTCTCTACTGGATCCGCTTCACGTTTGACTTCGTTCTCGGTGCACACGTCGTGGCATGCTTTGCATGCGCGGTCGCTTTCAACACTTATGTAGAAGACGGTCGCGAATCGTGGCTGACAACTCCAGGTATGCTTACTTTTGGCGGCTGCGACGGACTCCAATGCATCCGCGATACTCCAGTGTCTACGCGCTACGCCCGATCCTATCACTTCAGCATGGGAGCTATCACAACAGTCTCTTTCGGCGACATCGCACCGCAAAATGCGTGGGAGACATTTATGACCACCATAGTGATCATCATGTCGATCATCCTATTTGGAATGCTGTCTGGTGGTTTTTTTCAGTCCTTCGAGATGGAGATTGGACGCAGGGCAGACTACGAGCAACGTGTTGCTCATGTCGCGCAGTATATGCAGTTGCATCGATTCCACCCAAGAATGTGGAAGCAAATGCAGGTATACTTCGCAGTTCATTGGACGGAGAGCAAGGGAATGAACGAAGAAGGGTCTGTTGTGCGGTCTGACTAGCACAGTGAAGCAAGATATCGCCGTCTTTGTGATGGAAGACTTCGTGAAGAACATGCGACTCTTCGCGACGGCCGAGCCTGCTTTCGTGAGAGCAATTATCACAGCCTTCCAGCAGGAGCTTTTTGTCCGCAATGACATTCTTATCTGTGAAGGTGACACCGAACGGAGACTCTATGTGATCGAAAGCGGTTTGGTGTCCGTAAGGATCACTAAAAAGTCAACGCTGGAACAGATGGAAGTCATCAAGGGGCGGTACGAATTTGTTGGAGAGAAGTCTCTGATCTTCAACATTCCACGCACAGCAACTTGTGTGGCTTTGTGTGCTTGTAGTGTGCTTATTCTCACCCTTGAGAAGTATGAGAAGATTCTCCAAGAGTTTCCTGATTATCGGGAAAAGAATGCGCGCGAGTGGATGTTCACTCGAGGTGGAGCACGCCATGGGGCACCAACATCGCGAGTACTGGTGTAGGAAGCATCCTTCCCGCTTTTATTCTCCCAGGCGATCGTCAAAGCAACAGTATTTGAGTCACAACACGACCAGCGCAGAATTCGTTTGGGGTTCTCAGGGTCGCCACTTTTTTTTGGCGAAGTAGGTTTCTATTAATTGTGTAGAGAACGAGTATTTGAGGTGTGCGTGAAGAGGAAAAACGGACGCACGACAGGGCTCAAAATAGAGCCAACCAATGGCGATCCATGCGGAATGGCAGAGATTGATACTTGGTTAACGCTTCCTCCGTGATTGGCAAAGGTCTTGGCCGACTTCACGCCGACACGCCCGGGGGAATGTACCCGCGTCGCCAAGGTTGGGGAGACACAGGAGCAAGCGATGATGACCTCACTGAGCGCCAACGCGCAAGCAGCAGATTCACGAATGGTGGGAGGAGCAGTGCAAGCATACGCAGTGGTGTCTTTGCGGAGGATGTTGACGACAACGAGCACCAAGGGCAAGGCAACATCATGGCGGACCAGAAAATCCTTGAAAACGCACACTTTGGCGTAGCTCGACTTAACCTGCGGTCGAACAAGAGCACGCGGCATTCGCGAACCGCTAATGCACTAGCTCTTCACACTCGACTAAGGCGGCGATCCTCAAACCTCGCAACCACGTGGGTGGGTTTCATTCGACATCGTCCATGGCGGGAGCACTTCGCACAACTAGCAGTTACTCTTCGATTGGTGGATGCGATCTACACATTGGTGAGCGTTCCGCTTAGGCTCGGGTTCTTCTTCGATCCATGGGATGAACCGAAGCGGAGGCATTCCTGGACACTTGCGCTGTCCATCTTCACAGCTTTTGATACCGTCGGTCTCATCGTACGCTGCTGGTTCACAAAAGAAGAGCTACGTCCCCGGCTACAGCACTTCTTCAGGCAGACTCTTGCATACTGCCTCCGACGGATTAATCCAGTGGACAATCCGCGGCTCATGAGCGTTTTACGGGCGTCATTTGTCGGGGATGGAGACTTACAGTCTTACCGATCAATGGTGAGCGGAATGTCGTCGCGGGAAGATCGTGTGTCAGCTGCCGACACACTACCTTATCGCCAAAGATCCAAGTCATCGCATCGGATGACAACCACAATCCTCTTGTCGGCAATGCTAAACTGTTTTCCGTTCGAGATTATACTCGTTTCGATGACGAGAGACTTCAACTTTCTTCACCTGGTTGGACTGCCGAGATATCTGCAGGCATTCCGTCTTGCCCCGCGCGTTTTCAGTGATGCTGTACTAGCTCGCTACCGCCATCTCCCGATTGTCCAAGCTCTATCCTTCAGCTCGATCGCGTCGATTGTCTTCCTCTGTGTTGTTGGAATGTATCTTATCCATTTGGGGGGATCAGGATACATGCTTATCGCTCACTGGGAGTGCGGAGTCGACTTCGATAAGTGCCCCAGTACCCATCGTTTACCTGGTACATGGGTGCAGCGCGATCGACTGGAGCATGGGATCTTGTGGCGCAAGTATATCCGCTCAATGTATTGGGGGAGTAAGACAGTGACAACTCTTGGCCAAGGTGACCTGGTACCAGCGACCGAGTTCGAAACAGCATATCGGATACTGGTTCAGTTCGCGAGCGGCTTGTGGGCTACAGCAATTCTCACCGCGTATTCCTTTTACTTCAGCCGAAAAGACGCATCTATGACGACTAACCTCACCACACGACTCGAGCAGGCGAGCAGGGTGAGTTTTTCTCTTTGAAGTGGCTACAATTTATCAAACCTTAGTCCGTTCTCGTTGTGCAGTTTCTTGCCAGACGTCGAGTTCCAACCTCCTTATCTCGTAGCGTAAATACCTACTTCGAGTATATGCAGCGTACGCGATTTGGGGTCGAAGAAGAAATGACGCTTCAAGCATTGCCATCTCACTACCACACTCAATGTCTCAACTATGTCAAGTATCGAAGCTTGCAACGCGTGAGCTGCCCTCATTATCGCCAAGCGAATGATATCTTAGTCCTCACCACTGTTTGCATGTCTCTGCCAGCTTCCTTTATTCAAGAATCGGGAAGGAGCTTTTCTACGGTCGATCTTGAGTAGCTTGGAGAAGGACTACTACGCACCCGGCCAGGTAGTCTTAAACGTGGACGATACGGAAGTGATGTTTGTTGTCGCCAAGGGAGAGATTAGCGTCTTAGACGCGAACAACGCTGTCCTCGGCCGTCTCACGCCTGGCAATGCCTACGCTGAAAGTGCGCTGTTCGTCTCTTCGATAACGACCCCGTACAAACTCGTTTCAGAAGCGCATTGTGAAGTTTGGATCCTTCACCACCGCGACTTCAAGGCAGCTCTGAAAACACACTTTTCAAAGCTGAAATATGCTGGGGTCATGACATCGAAGGTTGCGAAGATGGATCAGCCTGCCAATCGCGTGAGCTCCATGTCCACTGACATGGCCGCAGTGGCTGAGAATTTCCGGTCACACGATCACAAGGCGACGAACAAGATGCTCCGCAAGATGTCTACTTCCGATCACTTACCAGAGGCTACCAGAAAAAAAGTGTTGGAAGCGTGGCGTCAACCGAGCTCTAAGTTTCAGAGGACGTGGAAACACGTCAAGTGCGCGCTATTGCTTTTTCATCTGTACGAGGTCCCTTACCAGATTGCGTTCCAGCGTGGTTACGGCCTTCTGAACTCGGAGGACTTCCCTCTATTTGGTGCCATTCCTCGCGAGTTTCAAGATTTCGATTTTGTTGTCTCAGTTCTCGTCGAGTTGTTCTTCTACGTGGATTGGTTCTTTCGAGCACGTATATTCTATCGTTTCGTTGTTGGCCACGGGTCAGGTGACGATGGGAACTCGAGCTTCGGGATCCTCAAGGACAGACCGTCAATATACCGTCATTATCGCGAAAACGAGAACGTACTACTCGACGTCGTCCAGCATCTCCCGTTCCCACTCGTGTGGGATATTATGCCCAAAAACTGGTTCAGCTATTTGACAGTGTGTGTTGGCCGCTTCATACGGTTGCTGCGACTCGTCCGACTATACCACTTCCGATCCCTCCTCCGGTCGCTGATGATTGAACACGCCCTCCCCCCGAGCAACCGCATGATCGTCTACGTTGTCATCTTCTGTACGTCGACAGCACACATAGCGGCTTGCATCTTTTTCACGGTCGGGGATATTGCCACATACAGGGGTGGACTTCCGGTTGGTGGAGTAGACTCGGATTCATTGACGACATTTGATTGCCTTCAAGACGCCACAATTTATCGTAACTGCACTTGGTACGTATACGATCGCAGCACGTACAATATTGATGCACCGTTCCTTCGAGCTCTTCAATGGAGCGTCGTCCTTCAATCGACCGTCGGGTTTGGCGAGATCATGTCGTTCTCGTCGCGAGAGTGCTTTGTAGGGTGCATCTGGATATTCATCGGGGCCAACATTTGTTACTACACGGGTTGCGTGCTCTCAAGCGTTCTCAGTCAGCTCAGTATCCAGAGCTCAATCCAACGCGAGCGGATGGAAATCATCAACCTTGCACTAATAAATGCGTCAAATGTCCCGGAGGAAACAAAAGTAATGATACGATCGTACTACGATACGAAATGGGAGACGAACGGCTGCGCAAAGCGAGACCAAGAGATTCTCACACACTTGCCGCGGTCCCTTCGCCAGCGAGTGCGTGAAGCGCTTCAAATGGACGATCTCAGAGCATGCTACCTGTTTGCAGAGGATTCCAGTCTCGCGCCGTCAAACTTCATTCGCGAGCTAACGCGGATAACTCGAAGTGAAATTTTCCTCAAGAATGTGATGATCGTTCGTGAAGGGCACATGGCGACACAATTCTTCGTTATTCAAAGAGGAGAAGTTGAGCTGTTACTGCCTCCACAATCCCTTGCACCCCCACGCCCTGGAAAGAAGCTGAACAGCGGCGAGATTAAGCAAAGATCAAGTCCCCAGCACTCCTCACCCGGAATATTCACGTGGCTGAAGGTCGACGATTCAGCCATAATGGGTGTCGTTGAGCGAGCGTCGATGGTTCGGGACAACGTCGATGCTTTGATCTCATTGTCAAGAACATCTGTGAGAGAGTCAATGGCGTCGTCTCGTCTAAGTGTGATGTACTCACGAGCAATGAAGCTTTCCGCAATGGATTTAGTGATTCCGCTTCGGCGTCGTCGAGCGAGTGGCGAGAGTCAACCGAGATGCAGTACAGATATGGTACCCATCTCAGTCCTTCAGCGACACGATTGCTTTGGAGAAGAGAGCATCACACCTCCAGGACAAGCAAGGACTTACCAAGTCAACGTGCGGGTCGTTGCGAGCGCTCAAGTCGCTGTAATCGAGCGCTCAGACCTTATCGCCCTGGCACCACGCTTTCCAAGCGAATTCCAGCGAATTTTCTCAGCTCTCAAACGCAGGACCGACCAAGACGCAGTTAGACTCCGAGCTTTGCAGGCCAACTTTATGTTCAAAGAAAAGACTGTGCGACAACTCGGGATCCCAAAGTCGCTCTATGTTGACAGAACGAAAGTTTTGAGCGTTATCGACCAAGTCAACAGGCTTACTCGGCACTTTCGTGTCGTCGATCCTGAGAAGTCATTCGCAAGATGGTGGTACCGGACGGTAAGCACGGTTCTCGTCTACAACTTCTACCTAATTATCTTCCGAGTCGCGTTCCTGCCATACCCTTCGTCATTCACGATGACATTACTGACAGCGATTGACTACGTCTGTGACTTGCTCCTCTACTTTGATATCTTCCTCAAACGTGGGCGTCTTGGGTACGTTGAACACGGCGAAAAGATCATGAACCCAGCCTCGATTCGTGCGCGGTATAGTAAGACGTGGTTCAAACAGGATTGCTGGAGCATGCTGCCGATATTTTATCATGGAGACTATTTTGTGATGACGCTGTGCCGCCTCCCGCGGTTAATGCGCAGCCCACAACTCCTCCTTATCCTTGATGACGTTCAGACTCAAATTCTCGAGAAGTTTCTTCGCGGTAACAACACGAAGCTTTCGAGCGTCTTTGATCTCTTTCGGTTCGTGCTCATATTTGTATCAACTGCCCACTACGTTGGCAGTCTTTACTATTTGCTTGGGAGACTGCAACTCCATTGGGATATTGCGGAGCGAAGCTGGATCAGCTTCGACTTCGTCATTCAGCAATACCCAGATAATTTCTGGGTTCATTATATGCGCGCGATGTACTGGTGCCTCTCTACGGTAAGTGCTTCAGCCCATTCAAACGCCATGTGGGCTAAGCTTTTATTGCCTTCTAGTTCACAGTTGATTGCTTCGGAGACATTCTCGCACGGAATTTTTTGGAGACCGTGTATTCGATGTCGACATGCATTCTCGGGTGGATTTTCATCGGCCAAGTGATCGGGCGGATTAATATGTTGATGATCACACTGGACAAAGAGGCCAACCAACACCAACTGCGCACGGAAGACTTCGACCAGTACGCCAAGTCGCGAAAACTTCCCTACTCGCTAAGGGTCAGAGCAGAGCAGAGCCTCTCATTCAAGTCCGAGTGCTTGATCCCGTTGAGTATTGCTTCAATCTTCCGGGATCTGCCGAGGCCGCTGCGGATTCAACTCTTGAGTGAAATGTATGCACCACTGATTCAGCCTCTCAGGGAGTTTAGGAACCTCTCCCATGCCCAAATTGAAGCCGTTGCCAGTGTGCTGCAAATGGAGATTTATCTGCCTGGCGACATCATCTACGAGTGTGGACGAGAGGGAACGATGCTGTATCTCATGCAGCATGGGTTTGCTGAGACCTTCTCACCCCGCGCAAACATCGTTTTCGCCGCGATTGAGACCGGGGCTCTGTTTGGGGAGTGTGCGTTCTTCATCCCTGGCGCAAAACGGCTAGCATCGACGCGTGCCGTACGCAGTTGCCAAGTGCTTCAGCTCCTTCGACGGCAGTGGAATCAGCTTTGGCCCCAAGAAGTGCGAACCGAGCTTGAAGCGAGTATCATCCCCTTCGTCTCTGCAACGTACCGAGAGATGGCGCGGGCGTTCTTCAGTCTGACGAAGAATTTCTACCTCAAGAACGACAATGCAAAGGCACCTCGAAGCATTTCTCAGCGAGCACTGTTCCAGCTCCGGCGTTCGCAAGCGAGGCAACACTCAGTTTTGATTCGCAAGAAGTCGGAACTGCAAGGCTCGACTTCGGACACTAGACGAGGTGAAACTGCGAGCCAAGAACGCCCATCGTCTGTTTCACGGCCACATTCGCGCCCATCTTCTCCAGTTACGTCTCCTGCCCACCTTGAAAGTGAACCCGTTCGTCCAGATAGTGCGCCGTCGCAATCGTCTTCCCTCAAGTTTCTGAAAGGTGACAAACGGAAGGGATCACTACAGCGCCAAACTTCGAACAGCTCGGCGGCTGGACATGGACAAGACGATGGTCTCCCACATAGACCGTTGTCCTCATTAGGAACAGAAAACCAACGCCGCAAGTCATCACTGACAGCGTTTGCTGAGTCTTTGGGAGTGCACGAGCAGCCGAAGTCTCGGCCCATGAGCGGTGGAGCTAGACTTCCTCCTCTCGCGACCGTCATGTCCGATCGCCACCTCATCCGCCGGGAGTCCTCGAGAGGTGGAACATTGTCGAAACTCTCCTCTGCGGCCCAACTGAAATGGAGGCGCCACGAGAAACGCTTAGCTGCGATCCGCATGTATCGTGTCGCCATAAAACGAGTCGAACAAGACATATCCGAACTTGAAGCTGGCCAGTTCGCAACTCGCCGTTCATCGATCTCGGTGATACCTAGCGTCACAGACTCGCTAAATGAGCAGCGCACTCAGCTGATGACCTCCACGGCGCCACGTCGCTTTTCAATACAAGTAGACCGCAGCAGTCTGCTTGACGAGCTGCTCGGGTTCGACGGCTTTGAGAACGTTGACTCTGGGGTCAAGATCGATGATTCACATGATCGTGACAGCTGGTGCGATGAAGACGACGAAGATGACGATGATGAGGAGCGTCTTCCCACAAGCGCGGACCTTTCAGGTTCTTTTACACTCACTTCATTCTTGGCCGAGATGACGCTCGGCTCAAGACGCCCACTGCGAGCCACACGAGGCCACAAGGTTGCTCCAACAAGCGATGCGGCGAGCCGAGGGATGACACCGAATGAAGTCTGGGTATCGGCACGATCCGGGCCTGTCATGTTCCAAGAAGAATCACGGTTCCGGCAGATTTGGGATCTTATCATGCTGAGTGTGACTGTCTACTACGCGGTCGCTATTCCCTTCCGGGCATGCTTTATCCACGATCACATGGACGACCCTCACTATCGCTTGACTGTGATCGTGACCTTTGCGCTGGAGTATGCCTTCACGGATGTTCCCTGCCTCCTTGACTTCGTGCTGCGACGACACCACTTCGCATTCATCGAGAATGGCGAGACTGTCTCGGACCGAAATCGCATTGCGTCGCATTACTGGCAGGACGGAACGGGCCTATTCGACTTGCTGTCGCTTTTACCGCTTGAGTTGGTGGCCATCGCTGTTTTGCACTTGCCCGGCCAGTCGAAGCTCTTCTCGGCAGGGTACTTTACACCCGAGGGGGCGCTACCTATTTGGCGCACACTCGCGTTCGCTCGTGGCAATCGTTCGATCCGAGCTCTGTTTCATCTGCACCCGCTCAGTGACCGTGTTCAACGGTTCGTATTGTATGATCTGCGAGTGTCGTGGTTACGCCCCGGCCTTTGCTATCTCATTCGACTGGCACTCGACTTTGCGCTCGGTACGCATTGGATCTCATGCCTCTTCTTCGGCATGTCGTACTTGCTACATCTCGAGGGTCGCCCAAGTTGGTTGACGACGCCCGGTATGCTCGTCTTTGACGATAGCTGCACAAGGCTGGAGGACGTGTCTCATGTTCCTGTCCTAACCAAGTACCTTCGCGCGCTCCACTTCAGCATCGGCGCAGTCACAACTGTATGCTACGGCGACATCCTACCTATGAGCGCGCTCGAGACCATCGCGACCATTCTCGTGATCTTCGTGTCGGTCGGGCTATTTAGTATGCTGTCCGGGGGCTTCTTTAAGTACTTTGAGATGGAGTTCGGCAAACGGGCCGACTATGAGGAGAAAGTACGCCAAGTGGGCCAACTCATGGTCTTCCACCAGTTCCCATCGCGTATGTGGAAACAGATGCACGTTTATTTCGCGCTGTCGTGGCAGGAGAGTAAAGGAATGCACGAAGAAGAGATGCTGCGCGGACTCACGCAGTCCATGAAGAACGACATCGCCGTCCACGTCCACGCGAATCTGCTCAAGCACGTCAAGCTGCTCAGCTCCTGTGAGCCACCGTTCGCCAGGGCACTACTGGCTGTGCTCAAGCACGAGCTGTACGTTCGCAACGATGTTATCATCCAACGAGGCGATCGAGGACGCAGCATGTACATCATCGAGAGCGGACTCGTGTCGATCCGGCGACCAGAAGCCAAGAAGAATCGTCCGTCTGTAACCAAGCAACTGGACATGGCCATTCGCGCAGCATCGGCACCGAAACTTCGCAACTCGAAGCTGATTATTCGCGACCTTAAAACAGCGGCGATGATCGCCATGTCGTCGCCGACACCAGCACAAGAAGTGACACCCACAAACAAGAGCATCGTGCCCGAGTCTCCGTCTGACAAGGAAATGATCCAGGCTATGCAGCAAGCCAAGCAAGACCGGGACGGCTCGCTGTCACCCACATTGAAGGTCAAGGTCGAGCCAAGACCGACACTGCCCCAATCGACCAGCGGCATCCTCGCTCCAGACACTGGGGCTGCAATCACGACGAACCAAGGGGCGAAAGAAGCTCCGGCCAGACTTGGCGTGGAGGGCAGCCTCCGGGGAAACGACGTGCGGTTTGTCAAAGGGCCGTTCGACTACTTCGGCGAGCGATCCCTGCTCTTCGGCACGCCTCGCATGGCCACGTGCGTCGCGCTCTGCGTCTGCAGCATGTATGTGCTAACGCTCGAGCAATACGAGCGGCTTCTGGACGAGTTCCCGCAGTACCGGCGAAAGAACATCCAGGACTGGGTGCTCACAGGGCCAATTCCGAACGCCAGCCTCACGAAGTGAGCGCAGATTCTTGTCTAAGAGATGTAGTTCGATCGAAGACAACAGCCACGAGAAAATCGGGTAGTCGTCATACCGGATGTGGGCCGCAGTGAATTATCGTGCCACTTGAGCAGGTCCACAGACTGACTCTGACCCAAGAGTTACGGGGAAGCTGGCGGCTTTATCAGGTCCTTCTTGGTTGAGAGAAGTCGGTCTCGCCACTGAAAGCGGCGCTCGTGCATCTGGTGGCTATGGAGAAACACGGAGCAGGGCGCTCCACTTATTCGGTGGACCCGTTCTTGGCTATCGACTCGTTCGCCCGATCGCCGTAGGGCTGACGAGAATCCATCATACCAGTGTTGACGAGTCATTCCCACGAGGCCCCCAGAAACACAGTCCAGTAGTCACCGTTCCGGCCACGTGATGGAGCACCAAACGGCGGCGCGCAGTACGGTGCACTACGCACAAGGGCAGACGGAGCGGCAGGGTCGGTCTGGTTACCCACACACCGACAGTCATGTTTCGTCCGAAACGAGCGGTTGACAGTGTGGATGACACGGTCTGGCTTGCACGCGAAGAGTTCTCCGTCGAGACGCGAGTAGGTCCACCTTGTCGAGGTCAAATAAGAGATTCCGTTCGAAACGCGGCGACTCGCAATCAGCGCATCCGAGTCTCAATTGACGGAATAGAGAGGGAGTTAAGGGGGAGATACAGAGAGAGAGAGACCACGTTCTGAAGTACGGTACTATACGGCAGTGGCGACCGCGCGATCGTTGAAGGCGATCGGCGCTGGCGTACACTGCGCGTTGAGGCGGTGTGAGATCGACCGGCGTTTGTGTGAAGGCCCTCATCGGTCTCGGTGGACAGCATCTCATAACTATGGATCAATCCACTTTCTATGAATAGTACAATCCGTATCTAGCAGATTTGTACCGCTTTCCCGGTACACTCCGACTCCTTTCGCCGTATAGGTCCGCGATCTGGCCTTTCTATGGCGTGCAAGCGGAGCCGCTGGAAGGTGCCGACTGGCTATCCAGAGCTTTTCCGCTGAGCCCCCGCCTTTTCGCCAAGTGGCACGCCGCTCTTAGTCTCGGCTCTCTGGTCGGGTGGCCACCACCTGAAAGATCCAGGAGGAGCTTGCTCAGTGCGAGATCAGATGGAGATGCGGTGGACAGCCAAGCCGAGAGCTTTTACGAGCGCCGCGTTGTATCCGCCCGCAGACGGTCTCTTTCTGGCATGTAGAGTACAGTGATTGTCTGCTCCGTAGTGGCGTAGCTCGTCCTGCTCTCCCGCCGGGAGCCATTCAGCGATTTGCTCCCCGTCGGGCAGCGTCGGTGTCGTCCCTTGTTGTCTTGTGTCTGAAAAACTATGTGGCGCGCCTCGATCGTAGTGGCCGCGGCGGTGGTCGCCTCGGGTGTTGAGGCCTCGTGCGAAGTTGGCGGCGTCACGGTCGGCTCCAACGTGCGCTTCATCACGGGCAGCCACGGCGTCGACGGCAGCATCTACGCCACGTGCATCGACGGCAAGGCGTGTTGCTTCCTGGACAACCGCGTGCGCGACCACAACCAGGGCGAGGAGGTCTCGTGCGACGACGCGACCATCAACGCGAGCCGTCGCAAGCTCGGCGTCTACCTCAGCGACAGCGTCAAGTACTGGCCCGAGGCCGTGGCGTGCTACAACTTTGCAGCTCCGTTCACCGACGCGCAGAAGGGCGTCTTCCTGCAGGCCATGAACGAGTACCACACCAAGACGTCGATCCGCTTCGTCACGCTCAGCGAGTGCTCGGCCACGTACGCCAGCAACCCGAACGTCTGCGGCGGCTGCACACAGGCCTTCCAGATCGTCAACAAGGGCGGGGCGAGCGACTGCTACGCCACGCTCGGGTACGCGCCGAGCCAGCGCATGGATCTCAACTTCGGTGCGAGTTGCTTCGGTGGCGACGGCGGCTTCAAGGTGGCGGTCCACGAACTCGGCCACGTGCTCGGTCTCATCCACGAGCACACGCACCCGAACCGCGCCGTCGTCGTGCTGCGCGGCTCGCTCACGCTGAGCGCAGACAACTACATCAAGGAGACCCACGGGCTCACGACCCAGTACGACCCCAACTCGGTCATGCACTACGGCCGCGACACGGGTCTCTGCGTGCCGCTCGACAAGACCCAGAACTACTGCGACATCGACCAGACCTCGGCGGATGGCTGCGTCGAGCCGACGACCGCCATGTGCGATGCCAGCGCCGACAACTCGTTCGGCCGTGGTCCCACGCTCTCGACGACGGATCTCGCGACGCTCTCGAAGATGTACGGCTCTGGTGGCGGCGCGACGCCAGCGCCTGCCCCTGCCCCCACAACCACGGCGCCTGCCCCCGCGACGCCTGCCCCGGCTCCAGCCCCCCCGACGCCTGCCCCGGCTCCGACCCCTGTGCCAGTGCCACCGGCCGAGACGCCGGCGCCTGCTGAAGTTCCTACCGTGACCCCGGCTCCCGTTCCTGCCCCAGCTCCTGTCCCGGCGCCCGAGCAACCTGAGACGCAGCCGACACAGGCACCTGAGACGCCCGCACCAGCTCCTGCTCCGGCCCCGTCGCCGAGCGAGGGTGACAACAAGCAGCAGTACGGTGACGCGGTGCAGGGTGGCGAGGCTGACAGCTTGTTCCACCAGTGGCAGGCCGGCGGCTCCGACAAAGTCGCCGGGGAGGCGACCGAAGGCACGCTTGGCCAGGGCATGGCCGGGCAGGTCGTCCCGGCCGAGGCGGAACGCAGCGCCGACGCGTCGCCAAAGCAGGTCGTGCTTCCTCCTCCGGCACCGGCGGTAGTGCCCCGGCCCCTCCCAGCGGCCGACGCGGGCCTCAAGTCCCAGGCTACTACGCCTATCAAGCCGACCCGCCCCAAGGGTAAGCTGTGCCACTAGACATGTTATCAGCGTCTATACGTCCTCCCGCGTCCGTGTGCCAGTCTCCATGTTTCGCTGCGTCCGTGTCTCTGAGTTTCGCCCGCCACACCAAGTCCGCTGCTCGGCCTGCAATCGGCTGGATTTTGCCTCCAGCGGCGTCGTGTCGCGGCTCTAGAGAAACTATAACTGTAAAGAATCTCAAACGGGACTCCGGTCCAACTTGTAAGACTCTCGTGCTTGTCGAGTGGTTTGTGCGCGAGGCGAAGCAACCGCGTTGCTCATGGAAAAGAGCTTGCAGAGCCGGACTGAGCAGCAGAGTTCAGATGGGTAAGAACTCACCGAAAGCTTAAATATCGAATACTACGAGTTTGTTTATCGTTAATTGTGTGAGTGATGATAGAAAATGATCATGCAATTATAATATGTATGGTGAAAAACAGGTAATTTTGCTGCGACCAGCTTGTTGTCTTGATGGTTGCTCCAAGTAATAGACGGCGTCGTCTGCCACAGGGAGCCCCTGAAATGCTCGCCAGCGGTCTATATGGCTTTCCATGGACATTGCTCTCTGTCTAGGAATGAGCAACCCAGAATCTAACAGGATTGGAGCAAAGCGAGACAATACTCACTACTACTAGTATTATCTATCGCAGTTCTACTGTAACCTGGTAAAGCCTTATCCCTGGTTTTGTACCAAGGGATATACTCTAGTAGGCTTCCACGGGCGATACTTTTCTGGATGTGAGAAAATCTTGAGTTGGAACACGACTGCTGAATATCGTCTGCTGCTTGACCACCCACCTCATAGCGATGAGAGGTAGGTGACGGACGGTTCTTCGCTCAACACGCAACCCCTAGTGGAGGTCAGTGGGTTCGAGCCTGGGATGAACGACCCACGATGAACATGTTGACCAAATCGAAGCCTCGCCAGTTGCCTATCGTGAAGAAGACCAAAGGCACGAAACATGTAGAAGTTTCAATCGTTTGTATGCTGTAAAATGATAGAAACGCCCAAAGCCGGGCTCGCTGACCTCTTCGCAGTTTGTCGTGTGGTGTGTTTTGAGTCTGGGCGACGCGGAACATGGCGATCAAGCGGATTAATGGCATCATCGCGAAGCTGGATTGGGAGGAAGTCGAAGCTACTTTGTTCTCTACTGAGCGCGATGACGCGGATCCTGGATTTGAAGTTTGCGAAGCCTCGTTTGAAGACTGGGAGAGATATGTCGAGTCGGAGAACCAAAAAAACCCCACTATGGTTATAGTCCCTACCGCATGCGTCTGCGTTCAGCTTTACACCCGGTGCAGATGTAAGAGGTTTCCAAACGCGAGCACGCAGCTGGCGAATGGTAGAACCGGTTGTAGCCGGCCCATAGAAACAAGTGATTGTTTTTTGTTTACCCAGGTGGGTGATTGGGTGGGTGGGTTTTTGAAAACGGTAGGGCGAACTCGAAAGAAAGTGTGGTTGTTGTGGGATTCGAACCCACACCGTCGAAAAGACCTCCACTAAGTGAAGCTGTCTTAACGACAGGGGCACCCTACTGCCCCGAGTTGGAGAGCCAAGCACTTGTATCGAGGGCAATGGCGTTTGAAGATGGCAAAATCTACATTGTCGAACTTCCATCTGGCATCCACGAGACCTTCACCCGTTTCCTGGAGTTCGCTATGTTGACTGCAACTGGAACTGGTAATCAGCACTTGGTGTCGCGTGGATCGAGCTACGTGGACAGCCTCCAAAAGCTCGAGCCCGATTGCAGCTTTGGTCCTGCGCCTGGTATTGGTGCCATTCGTCCCGGTGGAATGACGTGGAGCGAATACCACACATTGAAGGTGGAAGTGGGAGTTTCATGAGGATGGTCCTATCTGGATCGAAAAGCGGATCGATTCTCAATCAGAGCCGTCTCGGCGTGTGACGACACGTCATGATTCATGAACCCATGGACTACATGGGGACGATCAAGAAAAGTTGAACCAGAAGAGATGGGTACAGTAGCTGCGACTCCACAAAATGCAGCTGGCAAGAATGGTATTACACAGGCTTCTTCTATACTTTAGTAACATGTTTGCCAAAATCGTTTTCATAATATTCAACAGGTCATCACTTCCCGCAGAGTGTCCACTCCGCCACGTCCCAGTTGGTTTCATGGAAGCACCACATGACGACCCGCTTGCCTTGATGGCCATCCACAGCGAGCTCTACCGGATCTGTTCCTCCATGTTGGCTTCGGTTTCCACCATGGCATAGCATAGCGTTCCGTTCTACCGGGCCCCCATCGGATCAATCGCTCTCGTATCATTCCCCAATTTACTCTCAACCAAGCAACGCACCACCCACCACCCCTCCTCGCTCCATCCAATATGCTCTTCCGCTCTGCTCTCGCGCTTGGAACGCTTGCCGCGGCCTCCGTCTCCGCCCAATCCATCGATTCTACCAACGATCTTCGCGTCGAAAGCATTGTTTCGACCTACAACTTTACGGTCCCGCAGGAGATCTTCGAGCGCCAACTCCAGCAGAACCCGGAGTTCGACATGTACGTGCTCCAGATGTACTGGTGGGCGGGCCACTGCGCAGCGAGCGGCCCCGGCATCCCGCTCCGCGACGCCAAGAATTCACCGCCGACCGCGTGGAATTCGCAACTCGTGGTCCACGGGCTGTGGCCTGGATACTCGGACGAGTTCAAAGCCGAGAAGGGTCTTCACACGGTCGGTCCGGACGGTGAGAAGGATAATTGCGCCGGCGCCGCGTACGTGCCGCCGTCCGACTTGAACCCGAACGCCCGGGCGCCAGCCGCGCCAAGCAAGGGAAAGGGTAAGGGCACGCAAGCGCCCCCAGCTCCGGTGTACTTCCTCAACCTTCCCAATGGCGAGACCGGCACACCAGCCACGATCACCGAACAGGTCGTCTTCCCGGGCCGCGGCGTCTCGACGACCCACAAGGACTTCTACAAGCACGAGTACGAGAAGCACGGCAAGTGCTCCGGTCTCACGCAGGCGCAGTACTTTGCTCAGTCAGTCGCGCTGGGCAACCGGATGAACGCCAAGATACGCACACTCAACTTGAACACAGCCAAGACAATCAAGTACGGTGACATCCAGAAGGAGGTGGGCTTTGACTCGTCGGCGATCGCGTGCAACTCGAACAGGCAGCTGTGGTTCATCAACTTTTGCTTCTCGCACGATGGCCAGGGCCGCGTAGGCGAACCGACGCGATGCCCAACACTGTCATTGCAGTGCGTGACCAAGAGCACAAATGATGCCAAGAACGTGCTCATCACCATCAAGTAGGTTGCTTTGGCAGCCAGAATTTGCTGGATAAACTCTATCCACCTTTCCGCGAGTTTCGAAGGTTGCCCCGGTATTGGAGCCCGCTTTTGCAATCTCCACGCCGATACAGCTCATTACATATCTTGATGATGTATAAAACACTACTGGTTACACACATTGGTTGTGAAATCGGAGGGAGAGTCTCTCTCGCAGCCCATTTGCATTTAATGAACAAAGCCGTGCTCCGTTCATATCTTTATCGAGTAGGATCGATAACAAAGAAACGGGGTCACTTGCGCGTCTACTCAAGTTCCTCTTGTGGTATAATACCTACTTCGTAGGAGTGAAGTACGAGGCACGCTAGGACAAGACGGTAAGTTGGAGAAAGCCTATCAAGTGTGCATTCACGTGCCAACGCAAACAGTGAGAGATGCCAACATTTGGCATCCGAAGAGTTCATGTTCAGTTCAGTCCCCTTTCGTTCAGAATGTCACCCCGACTTTGCGGCGGAGTCAACGCGACACACTTCTGTGAGTGAGGCCTTCCGTCACAACTTCCTCGACGGAGCGATTTCCTTGAAAAGGTCGCGAAGCTTGGATTGATGGCCGTCCTTTTCCTTCTGCATCTCGCCCTCACTCTGGAATCCTCGCTCTGTCCGATGGGTCTCGCTGCTCGAAACCGTTTCGTGAGCTCCTTGGTCGGCGTGTGCTCAGTCGTCTGCGCGCAGAACCTGGGCCTGACCCCTTCGGGTGCTTGGACCCCTGGAGACAATGCCGTGCTTTCCACCGGCGACGGCGCGGTGCTCTCAACGAACCCAAATGGCGCGTCGATCTCCTCGACCGACGGCAACGTGCTTGCAACAAGCCCTCAGCAATTGACTCAGCCTGCGCTCCCGCCGAGTCTGCTCTCGGCGCTTGAGCCGCAGGAGCTACCCCGAGGTGAGTGGCACATGAAGCCTGTCCGCGTAGTCCACGCGCGCGTGCAGAGCGACGCGCCGGTCCTCCACCAAGAGAAGAAGCTCTTCGTGTCGCGCATGGGGCAGGACAATTTCGAGGCAGGATACACGGCTGGCATGGACGGCGTGAACACAGCGTCCGTCGAAGGCGCACTCATGTATGTGCAGGCCGAAGGCATCAACTACAACACGCGCGCCGAGGACCAGCGCTGCGAACGCAAGAACAACATGAAGTACATCGTCTTCTACGAGGTCGTCATCGCGCAGACAAACGAGACGCTCGCGCTGTACCAGGACACGGCCGACCAGAACGAGTACGGCCCCATGGTGCCGCTGGACCAAGGCCGGTGCTCGCCCACGGGCACGCGCGCCGGCAAAGACGTTTTGCCAAAGGAGTGCTACTACTTCAACGGCGACAACGGCGAGCCGAACGTCGGTCCGTTTGTCGGTGGCGAGTCCAAGTCCCAGGACGTACGCGCGCCGTACCCCGACAATATCTGGTTCTCGCTGCCCAACACGTGTCCGCTCAAAATGTGGGCCGAGAAGACGCCCGAGTGCCGCGCGTCGACGCGCAAGGGCCTGTGCGACTTTGGCGTGCTGCCCGACGGCATCCACTGCACGTTCGCGTACTCGATCCTGGGCTTCATCCCGATCGACGACGTCGTGGGCATCACGTCGATGGTCAGCAACGCGACGGGCCAGCCGTACCGCAACTTCAGCGAGTTCTGCAAGGAAGGCGGCGTCGAGTTCAAGGCCACCCAGGACGGCGAGTGGGAAGCGAGCATCGCGTTCTGGCAGAACCCGCAAGACGACGCGGCCAACGCTGCGCGCGCTCGGCATTTGGTCGACGCGTACCAGAATCTGACGAGCGGCTTCGGTGCGTCAACGTTAGTGGACTCCAGCCTTGTGGCCTACATGCGGCCACTACCGGCGGTCGAGGCCATGGCGAGCGAGAACCCGGTGTGCTACGAGAACGTGAAGAAGTGCAGCGAGGCGCCGTGCCGCCGAGAGACGTATTCGCAGATCTGCCGCGTCTGTGAAAGCTCGGATGCGAGCGCAGGCTGCCAGTCGGCACCAAAGGTTTTCGTGTTCCCGACGCTCAAGAAGGCGGTCGGAGAGAATGGTAATGAGGGCAACGCGGATCCGACAGCCAAAGGCGGCGAGGGCACGGCGTCGAAGAGGCCGAAAGCGCCAAAGGGAGCCAGCACAAGCGGGGCAGTGCAGGACGCGATTGCTGCAGTGACGGCGTGGACGGCGGTCGTCTTGACGATTGCTGTGTAGTGCAGGTTAAACCCAACACCCCAGAGCGGGTGGTCATCCATGAATGTGTTTGGTCGAGCTAGTAGTGGCGTACAATGTTGGGTTGGACAGACAAAACCCACAAATTAAAGCAGGAGATGATTCGCCAAGTACACGATTCGACACTGCAGATCGTCTGCGAGGCTGCTGTTGAAAGGCAATGAAGTTAGTGGTGGTGATTTGCCCTTTCCTTCGACTGGAAGCATCTTGAAAGCCAAAGACGGGCGGTACGCTGATGACCAGTTGAGTGCGACCGGTCTCAG
>JAADVR010000223.1:0-44861 GCA_023335855.1 Pythium scleroteichum
CCGCGTGCGCGTCAGCGTCCGAGCCGTGGCGCTCGGGCTGCTGGTTGAGCGCCACGACGACGACCGAGATGTTGTCGTGGGCAAAGTACTGCTGCGCCTTGAGCACCATCTCCTGCGCCGCGAGCTGCACGTCGCCGTGGAGCCGCAGCTTGCGGTAGACGAAATTCACGGCCTGCTGCGACGAGAGCACGTCGAAGAGCCCGTCGCTCGCGAGCAGCACGAACTCGTCGTCGGGCGCCACGACGCGCTCGACCACGTCGGGCGTCGCGCCGAGATGGCCGTCGGCCTTGTGGGCCAGGTCGCCAAAGCCCCGCGACAGTGCGAGCACGCCGTCGAGCCGCCCGTTGTGGACGAAGCCGCCGCGCGCCTCGATCAGCTTCTTCTCGGTCTCGTCCGAGGCCTTGTGGTCTTTCGTGAGGTCGACGGCCACGCCGTGGGCCGTGCACAGCACGGCGCGGCAGTCGCCGAGATTCGCCACCACGAGCACGGTCTCGTGGGCGCGCTTGGCCACGACCGTGAACACGGCGGCCGAGCCCGAGAACGAGATGGGCTGCAGGCACATGGGCTTGCTGGCTGTGGCGGCGTCGGCGTCGGCGTCACACTCGTCGTCGCTCGCCGAGCGCTTGCGCTTGGGCGTCGCCACGCTGCGGTTCTGCTTGTCCAGCAGCTCGTGGTCCACGGCCTCGCACACGCGCGTGATCGCAGCCACCGGGTCCTCGGCGAACGTCGGCTCGCGGAAGAACCGGTGGTGGAGCTCGGCCTGCAAGAACTTGGCCGTGTCGTCGCCGTTGTGGCCGTCGTAGACCGCGAAGAACGCGAGCGAGCCGAACGCCGCCGTGAGCCGCGCGCGCGTCGGCTCGTCGTAGCTCTCGAGACTGCACAGCGTCACGCCGACGCTCTTGTCCTCCATGTACGAGCGCGAGCCCTTGGCCTCGGCGTAGCCCGAGCGCAGCCCGAGCGCCAGGTTCTCGCGGATCTTGCTGCTCACGTAGACCTGGACGATGCGGCGCAGGTCGCTCGAGGGCGAAAGCGGCAGCGATGCCGTCGGGTCCATCGGCGCGATCTCGTCGTCGTCCGGCTCGAGCTCGAGCTGGTTGGGCGCGCCGATGAGGTCGTTGAAGGTCTCGTCCACGTCCACGTCGCCCTCCACGTCACTGTAGTCCGAGCCTTCGTCGCTGCTGTTGCTGCTCGGCTCGTCGGGCTCGCCGTCGTCCATGTACTCGATCTCGTCGTCCTCGTCCGCGACCTGCACGCAGTCGAGCCCGTCCAGGTCCAGCTCGCTCGCTCGGCCGGCCGTGCTGCTCACGTCGAGCTTGGTCGACGACTGGTTCGAGCCCACCGAGCCCACCGAGCCGATGCTCACGCTGCTCGTGAGCGAGCGCCGCGACCCGGTCTTCTTCATCTGCGACGACGAGTTGCGTCCGAGGTTGCGCCCGCTCTTGGAGTGCGCCGGCGCGCGCGAGGCCACCGAGAAGTCGTGGTCGCGCGCCTGGAAGAGGATCTTGCGCGACTGGAAGTCGCCGTCTTCGTCGCGAAAGACCTCGGACGTGACCATCAAAAAGTCCTTTTTCCGCGAGAGCGAGCGCTTGAGCAGGTCGGCGTCCGACGAGTTTTCGCGGAAGCTCTTGTCCGAGTCGTCCATCGACATCAAGTCCGAGAGCATTGAGACCGACGTGAACGACGTGCGTCCAAAGCCCAGCCCGCGACGGTGGTCGTCCAACGGCGCGTGCTCGTCGATCGTCGACGGACCAAAGCTGCTCTTCTTGAGCAGGCCACGCGTCGTGGGCTCGCTCGACGAGCCCAGCACGCTCGGCGACGACATGTGGCGGTCGCGTGGCGAGAGCGGCGCGCCGCCCGTGAGCGAGTTGTGCGCACGCAGCATCTTGGGCGCCGAGGCCGCGGCCGACGGCCCGCCCGCTGGCAGGATGATCTCGGTCACCTTGGCGCGCTCGGCCGAGAACGCGATGCGCTTTTGCTCGAGCAGCAGCTCGCGGCTGCGCTCCGAGAGCTCCTTGTGGCCGTACATGAGCTGCACGCGCTTGTGGTGGCGCCACGCGCGGATGATGCGCGTCGTCTCCTCGGCCGACGGTCGGCTCGGACTCGAGGTCGACGACGACGCCGAGCGGCCTTCGAGCAGCGACGACGACGACGCGCCTTTCTCCTGGAGCCCGCCGCTCGTCGAGCCGCCCGTGGGCCACGACTGGCCGCTGCCCGTGCGGTGCATGCTCTGGTTGCTGCCGCCCGTGAGCTGGCGCGTCTTGACGAGGTTGTGGGCCTGCTCGAGGAACTCGGAGAGGCTCAGGTCGATGCGCTCGGGGATGTTCTGGATCGCGCGCTCGCTCTCGTCGACCGAGACCGTCATGAGCTCGCTGTTGGCCTTGCCCGCGTAGCCCACGAGCGGCTCGCTGCCTTCTTTCGTGATCCAGTCGTGAGTGAAGCACTCGGCCAGCGAGATGCGCAGCTTGGGGTTCTTGGTCAGCATGCGCTGCAGCAAGTTCTTCAAGTGCGGCTCCATCGTGCGCTCGTAGTCGGGCGGGAACGTGAGCTCGTCGTGTTGCACTTTCTGCGCCAAGAGGATCTCGTTGTCGGCGAGCCAGGGCGGCACGCCGATCACCATCATGTAGAGCGTCGCGCCGAGCGACCACACGTCCACGGACGGGCCTTGGTACGTCGCGTCGAGATCGAACATCTCGGGCGCCATGAACGCCGGCGTGCCCTTGGCGCCCGAGATGGACTCGGTCTCGTTCATGATCATGCGCGCCGTGCCAAAGTCGGCGATCTTGGCCACGCCGTCGTCCGTGACGAGGATGTTCTCGGGCTTGATGTCTCGGTGGATGACCTTGTGGAAGTGCAAGTAGTGGAGCCCCATGAGCAAGTCGCGCGTGTACTTGCGCGCCACTTCTTCGTTCAGCCCGCGCGCCTGGTTCACCTGGTCCATGAGGTTGTGCTGCACGTACTCCTGCACGAGGTACATCTTCTGGCTCGACGGGTCGTCGATCACTTCGACGAGCTTGACCACGTTGTGGTGGTTGAGCTTCTTCATAATGGCCACTTCGCGCCGCAGCACGTCTTGCAGCTGGTCCTCCTTGCCGGCCATGCGCTGCACGAACGTGCGGTGCATGATCTTGACCGCGTACAGCTTGCCGTCCTCTTCGCTTTGGCAGAGCTTGACGCGCCCGAACGTGCCCTTGCCCAGGTCGCCCTTGATGATGTACTTGTTGACCACTTTCTGGCCGTTCTTGAGACGCCGCACGAGCTTCTTGGTCTCGGTCGCCGTCTTGGGCGACGACGGCGCCGGCGGCGGCATCAGTCCGGCGGTCATGAAGCCCGAGGCGCCGGGCGTGGCGCCGCCCAGCGGCGTCATGCCTTCTTTCTCGGCGCGCTGCTGCACTTTGAGCCGCATCGCGCGGCGCGTCGCCTTCTCCACGTACGCGTGCTGGATGAACCGGTGGAACCGCTCGGACGAGAGGCACTTGTCAAAGTCCTCCTTGGTCAGATAAAGACACTTGACCGGCCCGACGGCGCGCACCGAGGCCGTGCGCGGCTCGCTGTAGATCAGTGCCATCTCGCCGAAGACGTGGCCTTCGTACAGCCGCGTGAGCTCGCGCTCCTGGTCCTCTTTCGCGCCCGGCCGCGTGTCCTTCTCGCACACGACGGCCTCGCCGCGCGTGATCATGTAGAAGCGCGTGCCCTGGTCGCCCTGGCGCACGATGTACTCGCCGTCGTTAAAGTTGGCCGGCTTGAGTCGGCTGAGCACCTCGTCCTGGTCGCGCGCCGTGAGCTGCGCGAGCAGCGGCACTTGCTGCAGCATGAGACTCAAGTGCACCTGGCCGATGCGCTGGAAGTCCTCCTGCGTGAGATAGAGCAGCTCGACGTCGCCTTCGGCACGCACGGTGGCCGTGCGCGGGTCGTCGTAGATGAGCGCGAGCTCGCCAAAGTAGTGGCCCGGGTGCAAGTGCGTGACCATGCGCTCCTGGTCTTCGCCGTCGATCTTCTTGGTGATCACGGCCTCGCCCTTGGCGATCATGTAGAACCGCGAGCCGCGCGTGCCCTGCTGCACGATGATCTCGCCGTCCTGGAACTTGGCCGGCTTGAGCGCGCGCAGCACTTGCTCCTGCTGGTTCTGGCTCAGGTTGCGGAAGAGCTGCACCTGCTTCATGACCTCGTACACGGGCATGTTCTCGCGCATAAAGTCGGTCAGCGCCGCCGGCTCGTAGTCAAAATCGAGCTCGTCGTCGGCGTCCTCTTGGCCACTGAGCCACGTCGAGAGCGACGAGTTGCTCTGGCCGCCGAGGTTCGGCAGGCTCGGCCGCCCGCCCGAGTGCGAGTGCATGGAGCTGTTGAGCGAGTGCTGGCGGTTCGACGTGGACGACTGCGACGACATGGACCGGCCGCGGCGCGCGAGCGGCGAGAGCAGCCCCGAGTGCTTGGGCGAGAGCACGGGCTCCGCGGGCTCGTCGAGCCAGTCCGTGACCTCATCGTCGTCGTCGCCGATGAGCTCTTCGTCCGACGAGTCCGAGCCGTAGTCGTCCACCGACTCTTCGTCGTCCGAGAGCGAGCCGGCCGAGCCCGAGTCCATCGACCCGAGCGACGAGCTCACGGGCGAGCCCGTGGCGGCGGCAGCCGCGGCGCCTTCGCCGGTCGACAGCGCCGACGAGACCGAGAGCGGCGGCGGCGCATCGGGCGCCTTGAGCAGCATGGCGGCCGTCGAGCGACGGCGCCCGAGCCCGCCGCGCGGCATCGAGAGCGCCGTGACGAACGACGGACGCAAGTGCGCGGTCACGGAGCTGCGCTGCATGGGCACCTGCGCGATGGGCTGCGGCACGATCGGGTCGTTGAAGTCGGACGGCGCGTTCTCGTCCACGGTCGGCTCGAGGAGGCTCGGGCGCGCCGACGTGCCGAAGAGCTTGGCCACGAACGACCGCCGCGGCGACGCCACGACGTCCATGGGCTCCGCTGGCGACGGCGGCGAGGTGGGAACAAGAGATGGGGCGTCATCGGCATCGGCCAGGGGCGAGCGCTGGGACGCGGCGCGCGGCGACTCGGTGTTGAGCTTGTTGCCCATATTGGGCCGTTGGTTGATGGATGTGGGGAACAGGGAACGGATGATAAAACAGAAGCGAGACTCAGAACAGATTCTCAGAAAGTTTATCAGATTCGTGAACTTGATGTTGATGATGATCTGATTCGAATACCGAATACCGAACAATGATTACGGTCCATCCCACAAGAAACCGAGTCTTCTGAAACAACTCGAAAACTTCAACCCTGGCTTCTTACAGCCTCCTGTTGGAAACCCCCGTCGGCCCGTAGTGCATGTAGTATGCCCAGGAGAGTCCTGGGTGATTTGGGATGTACCCTTTAGCAGTGGTTATTTCTAAATCTAAAACTCTAGAACTCATGATTACGGTCCAATGTTTCGGCACTCAATCGAGGGAATGTAGCCATGTCACAGCACCACCACCAAAGGATTCAAAGAACATTGGGAGCTCCTTCATGAGGTCACGAGCGCCGCGACCGCCGAGGCGACGGCGCTGGCGCTGCGCTCGCGCGTGAAATGGACGAAGCGGTGCGCGTGGTCGCTCCACCAGCGCGCGGCCTCGGCCTCGCTGACCTTTTCCTTGTCGAAGAGGATCGCGATGACCTCTTCCTCGAACGTGTCCTCGCGCCGCCCCATGTGCAGCGCCACGCCCTCGCGCTGGGCTTTGCGGTCCGTCTTGCGGTACATGGAGCTGAGCTCGAACTTGGACGCGTCTTGCAGTACGAGCCGCGCCTTGGTGCCGCTCGAGTCAAAGTCCACGCGGAGACCACCGACCACGGCATCGGCCCGCCACGACTTGAGCTCAACTGGCGTCGAGCTCTGTGGCGACGCCTCGCTCGTGAGCGACGCGTCCGGGCCGAGACTGTCTTCGCTGGGGTCTCTGTGGTTACTACTGTTGTTGGTGCTGTCCTCGCCGTCCGGGTTGGTGACCACCGTGGCTTGCAGCGCCGTTGTCTTCTGTAGTGAGGCCTCGAGCTCGTTCTTCATCGAGTCGAGCAGGTCCGACTGCACTTCGAGGCGCTGGTCCACTGGGATGAACTTCTTCTTCTTGCCTGGCTTAGCGGAGCCTCTCCGTGTAGCGACGTTCCCACTCGGTGGCCGTCGTGTCTCGGTCGTCTCACTCGTTTTGGAGCCAGCAAACGACTCGTTTCTCGTGACTACAGATCTCGCCGACGGCGGCTGCTTGTCCTCACCAGCTGGTCTGTCCGAGTTGAACGTCGAGCGCCGGATCAGCTTAGGCTGGAACGTCAGTTCCCGGTTCTTCTCCTCGTCCTGCCGCTGCTTCTCGGCCGCGAGTCGCTCCTCTTTTTTCCGGAGCCACTCGGCCTGGCGTTCCATCATCGACAGGCCCACGAACTTCTTGGTGCTGGCGGTCGTTGCAGTTGCCATCGCCCTCTGTGGACTTGGTCTCGGCGGTGCCTCGTCCGAGAGAATTGGCGTGGACTCGGCCTGCGCCATCTCTTGGTTGATCTCGTCCGAGAGGATGATCAGCTCTTTGCCAGGACGCAGTTTGCCTCGGCTCGGGCTCGTCTGGACGGCGTTCTCCTCGCTCTCGCACGCAGACGTCGCCATCGCGAGGCTCGGGATGTCGCACAGCTCTAGTACTAACCACGTCAGTCAGCGAGCGCTCTGGCCTGATGTTTCAAGAACGATCCCACGCGTACAAATGTGCTTCCAGCACTTGAGCTGGCTCGGCGCGTAGATGTCGCCGCGCTGGATGTGTTTCCGGATCATCTTCACAGCACACACGACAGATCAGTCCTCCCGTTCTTCACCTGGATCCATGCAGAGACAGAGCACCCTACCTCCTCGGCGCCGTCGTCCGGGATCGCGGCCTTGTTGGCGTCCTCGCGCAGCCATTTCTCGAGCACTTTGACGCGCGGGTGCCACCAATTCGTTGCGCAATTGATCGCATCTGGGTCTTCCAGTAAGAATGCAGTCTGCTTCGTAGTGTCCAGATCAGCTCGACGCTTAGCACCCACGCAAGAAGGCCCACTCACGATGTCGTCGACTAGCGCGGCCTCGGAGACCGCGATGGTCTGCACCATTGAGAGGCCGTGCAAGAGGCGCGGAGTCGCGGTCGAATGACCCAGCACGCAGTGATACCCGAGAGGCCAAACCAAAAACCTTATCCAGGACAAAAATACATGAGTTTTTTGTCGTTTACTCTCATACTTGACTTGTTCTTCCCCACAGAACGCTGCGCCGCCGCTGCAGCGTCCTGACAGCACCGAGTCCGTCGGCACGAGCGGCGTGTGCCAGTACTGCTGGCGTCGGGGTCGCGGTGGCCGATGCTCTCTCCTGAGCCTGCCACGCGTAACTGTTAATGAAGATAAGCGGTGGGTCACGGATATAACGGGCTTGGAGACAACACGAGTTGCTCCATTGGTTGTTGAAGGTAAAATCCGTCCTCAAGCTTTGTGGGAGGGCTAGAAAACACCATTCTACTAGGTCTTCTTCGCGAGAACCGCGGTGGAGAGCACGCCGCGCAGCTTGTACGTCTCGACCAGCGCCAAGAGACTGCTGAAGTTCTTGTTATCGCCGTTCCGAGCCATATACTTGTCCTCCGTCAATCTAATGAACTTTTCGTGAGTGACCTTCAGCGCCCCAGTCTCGGCATCGACTTCCTTGATGTACGACACGACTGGTCTCTTTGCGTTGAGACCAAAGCGGACGAGGAATGCACCAGGTTTGGGATAGCTCTTGAGCAGCTCCTCACCCTCCTCACGAGAGATCTTGCCGTGGTAGTATGGCTCCTGCGGCGATGGCCAATCGTTTGGGAATTCAACGCTGCAGCAGGCACCACCGGACACTCGGTCGACAGGCGTCGCTCCCGCGGGAAAGACCGAGTAGAACGATCCGTTCGAGTCGGTCCGCTTGACTGCCGTCTCCGGAGGCGCGACCGAGGGAAGGTACTCGCACTTCTCGGACGTCCCTTTGAAACATTTGGCGAACATCGCTCGACGATGGAACTGAGAGCTGGTGGAGAGATCAGTGGAGAAAAGCAGCGGAGACTTTCGAGTTCGGCGCCGAGATCTAATTATTTGGCGGTTCTATGAATACCACGGCGAGATATCAGCAGTGGAGGCCCAGAGACAACAGAACGAACGAGCTCGCTCACTCGTCACGACGGCAGTCGCGCTGAGCGCCGCGCCTGGCAGCCTCGACCTTCGATTCGCGATCTCAAGCCATTGCTTGACATGGCTACATTTTGGCAGTCGTTCATTGGTGTAAATAAATCATACCATGCACATCGATTGGCCATAAATGTTCATCTCAGATTTAGAAACCCATTTCTAACGAGGTAAAGCAGATTCCTTCAGCGGGTCCTCCACTTCAACCCGGTCGCGAATGGGCGGTCGCTTCCTCCTGCTCGCGGCGCTCGCCACGCTATCCCGAGCCGCCGCCTCGGCCTCGACGCCCAGCGTCTGTGCGTTACCTCCATCTGCCGCCTCGTCTCAATCTCCTGACTTGGTCTGCGTCCTCGGCAGGCGTGTCCGCCGCCGACTGCTGCAGCTTCTCGTCCGGTGCGTCGCGTGCGATGCCGTGCTGCGGCTCCAGTCTCACAGGACCCGGTGCGTTCTCTCCATTCTTCATGAAGACGTAGCCCTAACACCGTGGCATTGAAGAGGCGCTGCGCTGTGGCGACGACGGGCGCTGCTACCGCGGCGCGGCGCCCTGCAAGAGCAGCGTCGACGATCCGCTCTGCAACATCCCGCACGCGGCCGCGGGCGACGCGACGGCGACGCTCGACGAGGCAATGGACCAGTGGCGCCAGTGCCGCCACGGCTCGGACAAGATGCACGCGCTGCGACAGCTCGATCGCTACGGCGGCGGCGGCGCGTCGCTCGTGATCGAGGCCGCGTCCGACGCCCGTGGCGACTCGATCGAGTGGCTTTTGGAGCAAAGCGTGTCAGTCAGCGGCGCCGTCAACGCGCGTGGCTACGCTGGTGCTACGGCGCTCCATGCAGCAGCGGCTGCAAGCGCCGACCACGGGGCCCACGCCACCGCGACGATCCAGCTGCTGCTGGCGAACGGCGCCGACCCGAACGCCGTGGACGCGTTTGGCTTCACGCCGCTGCATCGCGTGATCGAGGCCAACAACGTCGAAGGCGCGACGCTGCTGCTGGCCAGCGGCGCAAACCTGACGATCGAGGCGCCAGGGGTGAGTTGGTTTCGAGGGATGCAAAGTTTTTGTGTGTGGTTCTTATTGAGGTCAACGGTGGAGCAGAGAGAGACACCGCTGCATCTGGCAGCTTACGAGAACTCGCGCGAGCTCGCGCAACTCCTTTTGGCGTTCGTAAGTTGCATTATGTCCCTGATATCCACATTTTGAATACTCACGGCGAGCGTGATTCCAGGGCGCGGACCCATTTGCCCGCAACGAGCGCGGCGTGACAAGCTTCGAAGTCGGGCTCTTCGATCTCTCAGTGCCTCCGCACCACATGGCATGATCACCGTGCTAGCACGGCGTAGAGATCTGGCGGTTGAGCGGGCTCTCGCGAGGGATGGACGTCGTGAGGATGCCTCGTCGCTGGTACTCGTCGATGAAGCTGACGAGATCCGGGAACACGACGGTCTTCTCAGTGACTTTATCGGGCGGCGCGACCGAGTACGTGTTGTTCTTCAGATGGTGAATTAGGTTGTGTGCAAACTTGAGCTCGCCCGAGTCGGGGTCGATCTTTTCAATAAACGATGTACAGTAGGTTTTTTTGCGAGCACTGTAGCGGATGAGGAAACTGCCTTCCACAGGGATGCGTCGCAGCAACTCTTCGGACCGCTCGCGAGTGATATCACCATGGAAGAAGCTTTCGAGGCCGTCCGAGCGGAGGCTGAGCAGCCGACGTGCGAGCTGAAAGCTCTCGTCTTTGGCGAACTTGCCCACTAGAGCCATGCATTCATCTCCTTCCGCTCGCTGTCGACAAAGTAACACTCAGTCCCACTGATCCACTGAAGCTCTTTTGAATACGACGCACCATCAGATGCTTGGTAAGATGACGGACGATGTAGATGTGGGCTTTGTTCTTCGCCCCGCCTGAGTGCTCCAACTCAAAACTATCACCACAGTACGTAAAATTTCGTCAGAGCTAGGACTTTCCAGAGCCAACCCAACCACCACCCACTTGAGCTTCACAAAGTCGTTGTGCTTCTTCTGAACGACGTCGTCGTACTCTCTTGCAGCCCATAGGGCGATGCGCTCATGACCAGACGCCACATCTGCAAGGAAAGGCCCTGCAGTTCTCAAATCCCTCACCCACTCGAGGACAGAGGAGTGGAATGGTCGCACGTAGTCACCGCCAGATACTTGGAAGAGCGAGCCGAAGTTAGTTGCCATCTCGTGCTGGTCATATCTGGTCCAATTGAAGATGGATCCCAGCATTGACGTAGTCAGTGGCTCGAACGCGGCGCAGAGGACCTCCAGCACTGGGCGGATTTTACTCTGCATTCACACAAAAAAAAGTTAGTTCGGCGTACTTCATCACGTGAGAAGAACATGTATAACCTTGTAGGTGGCGTCGTCAAAGTGGCTTTCGAAGAACTGCCGAAGGTAACCACCGAGGCCGAGTGGCAGCGATTGCAGCTGGTCGACCGAGAGCCTCCCTTCTTCAACCGATTGAACGATGTTGACGGCATAGAGAAAAAGCCCCTCACTGCGTTTCGTGATTAGCTCGACTTGTTCATTTGAAATTCTGCATGCATCTGTAAGCGATACGATTGACGGCGAGCGATGTCGTAGAGCGGGAGTGGCAGGCGGTGCTGATGTTGCTCCAGCTGAATGATGGAGGTGGTGCTTGCCGTGGCGTGGCGAGCAAAGCGCCAGCTCTACAAACTGCCGAATGTCTGCCTTGTTCTCTTCTTCTTCCCGATCAAGTGAAACGCTTGGTGTGTAATCTTGCAGCTTGAGCACGATGTCATGGTCTTCTCGGCTGAGTAGAATAACGCGAACCCACGACGGAAGTCGCGAGATAAGCGCCGGAAGTAATGAGACAAGACACTCTTCAGACCCGCCGCCGATGGAACCGAAACTGCCCCGTCCTCTACCTCCCAAGGTGCGTCCCATTGGCGGGAATCCTCCACCTCGACCGATATCTTTGTTCGACGCTAAGTGTTCCAGGCCATCGATCAACAAGATCAGAGGCTTGTCTGACTTGGGCCGAGCAATAGCATTGAGTGGGGCGATCAACAAATGTGAGATCAGCGACTGGACCGAGGACACGGGCACTATTTCTTCGAGAGGCTCGCCTGTCTGTAAGTAGACCGCATATTCGGGCAGCTGCGTAGTAAGCTGGTACGCGAGCGACAGCACACACCGTCGAGCTAGCTGTGTCTGGTCGTCTTCCTGGAGTGCGAAGTGGAATGCCGCAATCTCGGGAATGATTTGCACCATCTTGGCTGCGACGCTGGTCTTACCCGAGCCGATCTGGCCGGTAACCCAAAACACTTTACTGCCTGAATTCGCGGAAGGTGCGTCGATCCATGCGCGAATTTTGTCGAAAAGCCACTCGCGACCGGTAAACCGTTGTGTGAGTTGGCTGATTTGCAGCTGGAACGAGAACGGCGAGAGCAACGAAAAGAGACGGGCCTGCTGGCCATCGTGGTCCAGCTTTCCTTTAAGAGCTGTGACGAGTTGGTCTCGCCGCGCCGTGTATCGCAATTCGTTGATTGAAGCTGACGACGCGAGACTCGACGAGTCTTCGAGGCCTCTGCGTGAGAGTCGTCGATTGTAGATGAAGCAGTCCGACATGTCGAGCCACTGAATGCGGCAAATGGACAACGGGATCTCACACTGGCGCATCATGAGCGGAACGAAGCCCATACCCGCGGCCATTGCAGCTGAAATGTCGTTCAGACAGACTCCGCTAGGACGCCCTACACTCTCGGGGGTCACCAACAGAATCATTTTGCCGTTCTTCTCAGCTGCAGCCCACTGGAGGGCATCTTCGTGAGCTTGGATATTGCTCTGGACAGCGTCCTGATCGGTAGTGTCCGCTGGAGGAGGTGGCGGCTCATACATCGAAAAACCGAGTTGAGTGAGGTCTTCATAAAGCCGCTGGGCAAGCGAGTAACAGCTGTCGTCGAAGCTGAACATGTAGCGCGCTCGCAAAGCCGCGGCAGACACTGACTCGTCAGACTGATCCGAATCATCTACTTCGTCCTCATCGACTTCTTCCTCCACCAGATTGAGCAGATTCTGCATAGAGCCCCCATTTACGCTGCCGAGGTCGAATGAGCTCTGGTGGTGCATCGGGGATAACGGGCATGTGGACGAGTTCGACAACAACGATTCACTACTCGTTTGAGTCGATAGTAGTCTCCGTAGGCTCATGGCACGAGAGTCGCGATGGTGCGGCCCGTCAAATGCAGCTGGAAGGCCGAGGTTCTCCACGCCCGCCACTGCTGGCACGCCGTAGGCGTTCATCGCGTCAAACTACCAAACGCAAGTTCAGAAACACGTACGCGACAAAGCAATTCTCTCTCCAACGCACCAGCTCAAGAATGGCGAAGAGACGCTGGGCCTTCTGCAGGAACACATCGCTGTGGACCCATTTGCGCATGAGCTCGTTCCATTCGTCGCTCTTGGGATCGAGCGCGAGCTCGTCCGGGTCGGTCGGCACGCAGTCGCGCAGGTCGAAGAACGGCAACATCGAGATGGCCGGCGGCGGCTCGCTCTCACAGACCATGACGGGGAAGATGCTCAGGCGGTTGGACGCCGCGCGCGCGATCTCGTTGAGGCAGTAGCCGTCGGGCCGGCGCAGCGCGTGCGGCGTCATGAGCAGCAGCACGCGGCCGTCGTGCTGCGCCTCCTTGACCCACGTGAGCGCGCCCGTGATGCCGTCCTCCCAGTCGATACCCGCCTTGAGCTTCTCCACATCCACCCACACCGAGTGGCCTCGCTCCTGGACTGCCCGCACCAACCAGACGTTAATCCACGCAAGTTCAACGTCACGGCAACCACAGCAGTCGTACGCGCGTGCTTGAGGTGGAACGCGAGCAGCTGGAAGCGGTCGTGGCCGTCTACACACAGCGCCACACTGTTAACCCTTTCCCATTACGTCTGCAGCCTGCAAGAGACACACACGCCACGCACATGATAAGAAGATCTTGAGCTGAGCCGTGCGCTGGTAAACGAGCGATTGCTCTGCGAAGCGCGCGCCGTTTTCCCCCGCGCGACGCGCGTTCGCATCCGCAGGCACGTGGGCACCACTCGCCTGCGACGCGCGCGGCCCGGTGGCCGTGGAGGCCGCGCAAACGACGCAGGAAGGCGTCGCCTGGTCGTCCATTCTGCTTCCCCCTTGGTCGTTTCCCGCAGACGAAGTCCAAGCTCGCAGGTTTAGTCCTGTCCCTAATTTGTTAACACGTGGTCCCTTGTTGAAGGCGAAAATCAGGTTGCGGGACGTCAAAACCTGTCTATTTCTATATCAACACCTCTCAAAATGGATACCCAAAGGTCGCGCGGCAGGTTTCACTCGCGACGGAGCCGCGCGAGCTCTTCCTGAAGCTGCTGCTGAGCAGCTTTATCGATGAGAAGCCCGAGCGACTTGGCGCCGAGCCACACGGGCAGCGCGAACGGGTGCGCACGGGTCGTCTGCTGGCCAGCGAGCACGAGCACGACGGGGCCGACGCCACTCTGCGCCTCCATGGCCTGGGCCTCTTCCTGGAGCTGCGCCGAGAAGTGCTCGTTGTTGACGCCGCCGCCGACGCGCGACGCGAGCAGCTGAGAGACGTCGTCCAGCGTCGCACTGAGCTTGCGCTTGGTGATAAACGGAAGCACAAGCCCGAGTCCTTCGACGGCTGTGCGGAAGACCAACGCGCCGGAGCCGTTCGTGATGCGTGCGAAGCAGCAGACGCCTGTGTTGAGCACCTAGCGTGGTAATAGCTGGGGATTAGGGTAGAGTTAGGCAGTGAAGGGAGAGCACAGGGATCGTACGCGAAGCTCGGTGCCCGAGAGACAGGCTTCCTGGACTTTTTCGTTGACGAGGCAGATCGACGTCGCACCATCAGATCGGGAGCACAAGTGTTCCTATCAAGCGCAAAGTCAGTGCTGTCAACACATCTCATGACCAATATAGTGGTCCGTACGTGAGGAAAGCCGTCCTGGATGCCGTAGAAGTCCTTGATCACCGCCCAGTATTCTGACGAGAGCTTGGCGTAGCCGTGGAGAGGTTTCTTTGGCTTCTGCGCTTCCTCAGCCTGCTTCTTGAACTTCTCCTCCTTCTCCTTGGCGAGTCGCTTGCCGTTCATCGACTCGGAACAGTGGCGGATTGTGTGGGTTTCGTCGCCGCAGAGGCGGCACTTGAAGTCTTCCTTCTCAGGGTGAGGGCGTCGAGGCTTGGCGGCTTCGTAAGAGACTAATCCAGTCTGGTTCTCACCTGGAAGCGCACGTTTCTTGCGCAGTAGCGTCACGAAAAAGCCGCCTGTGTTTTGGTCTGTTGGGAATAATCTCATACAGTGACGAAGCGATGCTCTGATGGCGTCGTCCTCTGGCGGATACATCGACTTGGTGATGCGGAAGCCCTTCAGGTTGGTCGGCACGGCGTCGTACTTGGCGAACCACTCAAGACTTGCGTTCTGATCGCGGCTGAGCCACGCTACTTGCCATTCTGTCATGCCTGGACGACGAACGAGACCAGGTAGCATTTCCGACGCGTCCACGATCTCCAATGCTCCGTAAGCACGGCGCAAAATCTCGGCGACAACGGCCTCGTTTTCCAAGGGGTTGAAGGAGCACGTCGAGTACACCATGAGCCCGTCGTTCTTGAGTAGAGCTGCAGCACGAAGCCCGAGCTCGAGCTGAACTCTGTGCAGCGTCAATGCCCCACCTGGAAGCCACGTGCCCCAGATATTGCGATTCTTCCGGATTGTCGCGTCACCCGAGCATGGCACGTCACAGATCACTCGGTCAAAGACGTCGGTGTGCTGGAGTTGGCCACCCATGTATAATCCAGGGAACTCCTGGCCAAAGTGGCACGTCACAACCGCCGTATCGAGACCCATTCGCTGCAGCTGGTGGACGAGCAGATATCCACGCTTTTCATTAGCATCGTTCGCAACGATGAAGCCAGCCTTCTCAGTGAACTGCGTATCCGTCGCAGTGCCACCTTGTTGGCCGAGGTTCTCCATCACCTGGCTGGTTTTGGAGCCAGGCGCGGCGCACATATCAAGCACCAGATGCTCGCGCTGGATGCCCAGCAGCATCGCCGGGATCATGCTCACGGCCTCTTGCCGAGTGATGTTGCCCGTGCTCGTCTCGTGCAGCAGGAACTCGCGGAATTCGCGCACGCCTTCGTGTTCACGAGCTACACATCCAGCGCCTCAGAGATCATCCAGTCGATACCGCCCGCCTCGAGGAACACGTACCAGCCTTGCCGAGGGCATTCTTACCGCTGTCGAGCTGCCACGCGTCGTGGCGGATCGGGTACCACGAGAGCTCTTGCGGCGGCGTGATCGCAGTGCCGTTCCACGAGACGCCGTCGAACTTGCTCTGGAAGTATCCCGCGAGCTTCTCCTGGATCCTTCAGGCAGCCAGTTGTCAGCCTCAGATTAAGGGCGTTCCATGTGGGCCACCCACTTGGCCGCGTCGCTCGAGTTCGGGTTCACGCGGAAGCACGACGGCAGCGGCGCGTTGAGCGTGACTTTGATCTCCT
This sequence comes from Pythium scleroteichum, assembly GCA_023335855.1. NCBI lineage: Eukaryota > Oomycota > Peronosporomycetes > Pythiales > Pythiaceae > Pythium > Pythium scleroteichum. The sequence goes on from JAADVR010000223.1 coordinate 15,688, forward strand.
CCAGCTTACTCGCGTCGAAGATGCCTTGTTTCTACGTGCACTCAATTAGAATCCTCAAGATCTCAAGATCATCAAGCCGCCATTGTACACACCAGATAGTACTGCACGATGCGCGGCTCATTGGCGGTAGATGACATGGAGCGGCGGATGCGCAGCGGCGGGCGGCAGACGAGGAGGCGGCGCGTCGGCGCGAGGGGCATCCACTCGCCAGCCAATGCTTCCTCTTTGAAGAGCTGCTAACGGAAATTTCGAACATATTTCAGCCAATCACAGATGCTTTCGTTAATTATAATTTCAAAACTATTAATTCAAATATTACAATGAAATTATTATTGTGGGCAAGGGAGATAATTGGATTATTTTGTTTGCGAGCTGCGGACGAATGCGAGGCTGGACTCAACACGGCGCGTGGGAGAGCCCCGGCCCAGATGGGAAGTGTGGAACGACTTGCTGTCTTCTAACTGCAACGCAATCTGTCTGCGAGCGGCTGGGCTTCTCACGAATCCCGATGACACCGATTCGAATCGGTGTCATCACTTGGCAGGTTAGTCGAGGCGAAAACTCCATGATGGAGTTTTCGATGGAGTCTCCATCGCATCCACCGCATGAGGATTCACTCCGCGCACTGGAGGCCATCCTCGGATGAGCTCCAGGCTGCGAGTCGGAGCTGTACTGTATTTATGCTATGGAGAGGGCACTATGCGGCATAGTGCCCTATATAGCATATGTAGGCATATTATGCCTACATGCTGGACTGTTCCGTAACGCTACAGGAACGACCGCAGGGGATGTCCATACTGACGGTGTCGTGATCGCCTCCCAATGGTCCTCACACCATCGAGTTCACCAAGAGCCTCAAGAAGCTAAAGACACGTGGAGAGCGCCACTATTAATACTGTACAATAGGAGCTGGTCCTCGTATCAATTAATCACAATTGTCGCACGCTTTCCCGACCGAGCCAAGCAGCAGTGCAGTAGTAATCCGCTCTATGACAGAGCACAACTCCTTCCCGAATGCGGCGCCGCATGCCCATCGCTATCCTGGGTATCGAGGCCTCCGTCGTCGTCAAGCCGACGCCATTCCGGAGATCATTCTTTTTTCACGTGCGTTGATTGGCTACAAGTCGGCATGAGTCCTGTAGCTTCTCGCGAGCTTCTCCCTAGTCAGTCCAGATCACCACATCGCGAGCCCCCACCGCCATGCTCGTCAAGCAGCGCGCCGCGCTCATCACTGTCTACGCGGCTATCGGGCTCGTGTTCGCGCTCGTGGCGCGCAGCGGCTCGCTCGCGCCCGGCGCCGTGGCCGCCTTTCTCGCGTCGCTCTGGCTCGGCTTCGTGCTCGCGATCTCGTTCATGGAGGCGTGGATCAAGTTCCAGGCGCCGTTCCTGCCGCGCCACCTCGGGCTCGACGTCGGGCGCACGGTCTTCTCGGCGCTCCATTCGGTCGAGTTCTCGCTTGCCGCGAGCCTGCTCGTGCTCCACGCCGTGACGTCGCTGGACGAGAGCGAGACGGGCGAGTTCCGGCTGCTCGCCACGCTCGTCGTGGTCTTCGTGCTGCAAGTCGTGTGGTTCACGCCCAAGCTCGAGCTGCGCGGCGACCACGTCATCTACGAGCAGCTCAAACGCGTGCCGGACGAGGCGCTGACGTTCGAGCAGCGCATGCTGCGCCACGAGATGCAGAACAACGCGCAGAACTTCGTGCCGCCGTCCGCGCTCTTCCACGTCGCGTACGTGGCTGGCGAGGTGCTCAAGGTCGTGCTGCTCGGAGCCTACATCCTCCACTTCCTCAGCGACCTCTCGCACAAGCAGTAGTCATTCCCGACCAAATTAAAAAAAACTAATGGAGTATGAGAAGAATCGGGACGCTGTATTGTGCTTATTTGTATACATTCTTGACGGCGAGAGTCGAGAGACTCGCCGCCGTAGCGCGACGACGACACGAAGACACTTAGAAGAAGCCGTGGCGCTCGACCTTGGCCGGGTGGTGGGCCATGATGAGCAGCAGGTAGACGGCGCAGCCGAGCACGCCGCCGACGATCGGCGCGACGATCGGGATCCAGAAGTAGGTGCCGTTGGCGCTGAAGATGCCGTCGTAGCCCATGAGCGAGAGCATGATGCGCGGGCCGAGGTCACGGGCCGGGTTGAGCGCGGCGGCCGAGACCATGGAGAAGGACATGCCGATGCCCACGACGAGCACGCCGACGCAGCCCGGGAAGCTCGGCACGACGGTCGGGCGGTTCTTCTCGTCCACGAGCGCGAGCAGACAGATGAGCAGGATCATGGTCGCGAACATCTCGGTAATGAAGGCGGCCGTGTGGTCCACGGCGGTGTTCGGGCGCGTGTGGAAGATGACCGCGCTCGCCGCGGTCTTGGTCGGGTCGGCCTTGTGGATGATCTGGTAGTACATCGAGTAGATCATGAGCGAGCCCGTGACGGCGCCGAGGATCTGCGAGATGACGTAGCCGGGCACTTTCTTCCACGGGAAGACGCCGAAGATGGCGAGCGGGATGGTGATGGCCGGGTTGATGTGGCTGTGGCTCACGCCGCCGCCCACGTGCATGGCCATCATGACGGCTACGCCCCACGCGAGCGTCACGCTCGTGTAGTTGCCGGCCGCGGCCTTGGAGAGCGTCACCTGGGCGATCACGCCGAGCCCGAACGCGCAGTAGATGAACGTCGCGAGGAACTCGGAGAGACACTCCTTGACGTGCTGGTTCTTGATCGTGAACGGCACCTTGGGCACCGGCGCCGCGTGGGAGCCTTCGTCGTGGCCCGCGAGGTTCTTCTCGGCGGCCTCGAGCGCGGCGTAGTCGACGGACGGAGACGGAGCGGCCATTTTGCTGGGACTGGTAGACTGGACGACGTGCGCAGGACGCGGTGAATTCGTGAGTGACTAAATCACAGACGTCATGAGTTGGCACCGAGCGCAGGAAGGGAGGAAGGGGAAGCAAGCCCCAGAGGGAGGCGACTTGCGTCCTTTCCCGTGGCTACGTCATTCGTGAGGTTTGCAGGATCGAATAAAAAAACCTGGCTGTGGGCGGGAGCTTCAACTTGAAGCATCGCCCCTATCTGACCCAGATATCACCGGAGACTGAGCCAGCCGCTGCTCGCACGCGTGATGTGTGGGCGGGCGGGCCAGTCGCCCCGTCGCCATTCTTTTTCCACGTCAGTCATTGCACACGTGCTGCTGCTAATAGAACGGAAACCTGAGACCTTCGCTGTAGTCCCGCGGACATGCCAGCGCCCTATGATTACCTGGGGGTAATCGGCGGATTTTGGAAAATAATCGGGAAACATGTAGCCAGTGGCGCCCTCGTAAACAGTGGCGACTGTGGGTGTGAGAGCGTTTTCCATCTCCTTTCCAGCGCACTTGATTACCAGGGCGAAAACTCGCTAAACATTGGGAGTGCACACTGCAAACTGCGTCTGCGAAATACACTCGACGTGACCGGGAAATACACAGGCTGTGGACTGGAGGGAAATGTGAGTGTTCTCTAATGATTTTACGATCACTTGCGTGAGAGTATTGCCTGCTGGTTTCTCCATCCGATTCGGCTTGGAAAGTCCAACGCACGACGTGCCGACTGAGATCGCACCGGAAACTTCCGGTGCGATTTCGCTTGAAGGCGGTCTCTTGCACCCCTGATCGCACAGCCGAGCGTTAATCGGATGCTTCGGTGCTAAGGTCATCGAGGGCATGGCATCTGTTCTGCGAAATCAATCGTAATACCTCAGGGTTTTCCATTATTTTTTTTTTCATTCCAAGTCGAGACGCAAACCACCAAGATGGAGGAAGCAGAAGATATCCTCCCGTCCTGGAAGAGTCGGCGCGCGACCAAATCCTACCAGGCAGTGAGACACTGGCGAGTGCAACAACATCGAAAATGGAAGAGGTTTGGCGAGAAGCACCCACTACGGTAGAGGATGCTGAAGACCACAATCCATTGATCCCGATGAAATTATAATTCACAGAAGCGCAGTGTATAGAAACTGCCACGCCGTGGTTGCTGGTTTGACAAACACAAGAAAAAATAATCGAACGCACTTGAAGGAGCAGCGCTGCCACCTGATTGCACTTGAACTTGCGCTTGACGTGACATCGGAATAGACTCATCTCCTGAGTTGTCGAGTCGACAGTCAGTATCCAAAGGGAGTTTGGCTCAAACTCGGAGCTTGGGGCCTTCTAAACTTGAGGGAGAAACCTTGCGTTCCGGTGCATTTCGAGGCGCCATGGAGCCATGCTAGGGTAATCCCTCAACGTTGCCCGTGTTTCTCTGAGAATGCGGTACGCCCTCATGCGGGCTTTAATATGAGGACGGTTCGATTAGCGGGGACTGTGGACGTGGCGTTTTCCCGCAACGGCACTATCACAGCTGAACAAATCCTGCTTTCGATGCTGTACCCACCTCAGCAGGCGATGGAGGAGCAAGGCTCTGCATGGAAAACCTCAGCTTTGGTCTCGTACAGTACGCGAGGCAATGGGACCCTTTCTCAGTGAGACCTGCTGCGGTCGTCAACGTTCTGAAGAGCGAGGCTGATGATGCGAAGAGCCTAGAAGTAATTGCACGGGGTACTTGCAGTTGAGCGTTGTGGGCAGACGACGGATGGACTTGTGGAATGAGTCCAGATCAGCTGACGGTCCGCGGCTCAGCTGGCGTTGTGATCATCGGCGTGAGTTGGAGGTGGAAATCCTGATACAGGTGCAGATAAATTCGTGGAGATCAGTTCAATTATAATTGATTTTGCATGGACTTTTGAGTTCAACTTTCGAATCGTCAAGAGATTGAAGCTCGATCCTAGCCCGGCTTTTCGCACTTGAAGCTGGCGAACTCTGATCACACGAGCGAGGTGGGAGTCTCCCATCAACTTCATCCAGTGGCGGATCCCAATCGGCCCACTTTCCGCACAGTGAGCTTGCGCAATGCCTGCTCCATAATTAGATCAAGATGCAGACGATCTATTAATAGAGAGACCAAATGCAAAGCCGAAACTGGGCCAGCAATCTGCTACGATTACACTATGTTTGGTCGATATTTCAGCTCAACAATATAGCGATTCCTGACAGGAATTGCTACAGGGTTTCCTATTACTACCACTGAGACGCAGCGACGAGCAGGAACAGACAGCACATCTTATTCCAAAGGGAAGTTTGGGTGGCTGTGGGCTGCCTTGGAGCGGCCGCCTGCCAGTCGCCTGGCAAATCGACAACTGACCAAACCCGAGACAAAGGCGTCAAGAGGCATACTGGGGCCAAGTCCAATTTGCACCCAAGCTGCTGTAGAGACTGCATACTGAATCCCAGTCAGATCTCCATCCAAACGTGATTGCATGGGTTGAGAATCTCAACCCGGGTTCGTATCTGGCCTAGTTGAAGTTGGCGGTCAGAGCTGGTGGTGTGGAGTCGGGTGCAGATTTGACTCGGCTCCAGTATGCACCATCACGTCCCAGCCGCCGCCATTTTTAGTCAGTTGTCGTTTTGCCAGGCGACAGGCAGGACGGTCGCTCGAAGGCAGCCCACAGCAAATCTTAAAAACCTTCTGTTGAGAAAGCCCTCTGTGCTGTCTGTTCGCGGCCCCCTGCCCCTGTCGTCTGATATGAGACGTCGTAGATGTGTTTAGTCGCATTGTAGTTGCTGTGATTCGGTTTGTTTTGTGGACGGTGTGATGACGGTAGTACTTGTAGTAATATTCGTTCTTTTTCGTGGATAGCACGTTGATCAGCTCACCATGCCCTTCGCACCACGCGCTAGAACGTCAGATCGCAGTACAGAATGTGGTTTTGGTCATTGCAAGGTAGTACTATTTGTACTACTCCTTCTGGTACTCACACACTCCCTTCACAGTTTGCGGAGGTAGTGGACGATGTAGATCATGAGCAGCACGACCTTGATGAGCTCTGCTCCAACATACACGCCGTGGAAGAAGGGCGACGGCGACGCGTTGGTCTGAACCGTGTTCTGTATCGCCGCACACAACGAGCGCTGCTCGGCGGTCAGCGACTCGTCCGGAATGAGACTGAGCTGATCGCAGATCGCATGCTCGGCTCGTCGCAGCAGCTTGGGTGTGACCACGACGACCTCCAGCAGGAGCAGCAGCACGAGCGCAATGAGAAGCCCGAACCCGCCGTTTACGCTGTCGTCGAGCGTCGTGGCAGCGTGGAGCACCAGTAAACTCACGGCAAAAGCCAGTTCAACGGACTGGAGCGCCGAGAAGACCGTGCGCCCGACGTCGAGCGCGAAGTGGCGAGGCACGAACGGCGCCTGGAACTTGATCCACGCCTCCATAAACGAAATCGCGAGTACAAAGCCGAGCCATAAAGAAGCGAGAAAGGCGGTCACTTCGACGGGGGCGAGCGAGCCGCCGCGCGCCGCGCGCCACGAGCGCGAACACGGCTCCGAAGACGCAGTAGACGGCGAAGAGCGAGACACGCTGCTTGACGATCATGGTTTCTCTGTGGTTTGGAAAGTGGCGGGTTGGCCACCAGAACACGCGTCCCTGCGCCTGTCACATAAATCTGCGCCGCCTGAGTTTGATTCTGAGTCAACATGCATGGGTCGCTGTAAGACGCTGAACACCTGAGATGAACGCTACGTGAGACTAGCCGCCTGTTCTGCCTTGCCGACCGCATCGTCCAGTGCGCGCAGTTTGCGGGCGATGAGTTTGGCGATCTGGGCGGAGAAAGCAAAGGAATCAGCAAAACAAGTAAACACGAAATCCAAAAATAAAAAACTCACCTCGGCCGCTTGCTTCGCGGTGGCTGGTGGAGCGAACGACTGGAACCAAATGTTTAGCGTGAGCTGCTTCTTGGAGTTCTCGAGATGCTCTTCAATCACGAAACACAGCGTCACGAACGGGTCTTCGAGCTTGCGCCATTGCACTCGTTGACTCTCGGCCGACGACGTGGGCGGATCGACGATGACGCGCTGAGCGGACGTGGTCTTCCACATGACCGTGCCGACGCGATCATACTTGCCTCGACCTTTCTTCAAGTCATGAATGCGACGCATGACGCAGTGAAAGAATGGATTCTTCTGGCTCGCGCTCTTCCCATCTCGATGGCCAGACAGACTAAAGTTCATGAACGGAACTCGGCGACTCCAAAAGCAAATCTCCTCTTGGCGCGACAACTTTTCCAGCACTTTGACTTCATCCGAGTTCTCCATCCACAACGTCGCTCTGGCAGGGTCGCGCAGAAGCTTGATCACTTCTTCGATATGCGTCGATTTCATCGCCAGGCGTCCTCGCCATTGGCCGGTTTGAGCGTCAGACTGATAGGTCTTGCCGTTTGAAACAGGAGCGAGGTGGTCTTTCGAACGCCACATCTTAACATCGTCATCTTCCAAGACGAGATCCCACTCGATTTGTTCTGCGCTCGCTGGCAGGACCACTGCTCGCGTACCAATGGAATCAATCGTCGAGTCCACACCGTCATCCTGTTTAAGAGATCCTGTGATTGCAAATCTCGCAGCTTGTTCAAGTTCCCTCCGCGTAAAACTTGGGATCGTCACGTTCGCGTGAGTCGCAAGTACGTTGACGACGAAGTCGTGGAGTGCCGCTTCATCTTTTGACGGTTTTCCGTCTAAAGTTCCTTTGATAAACGCGTCGATTGAATGGTGGGTTTCGACGATGTCGAGCAACTCCGGGTCCAGTCCCTTCCCAATCAGTTCACCGTACACTCCGAAGGACGCTCGGTCTCGCGCGAAGATCACACGCGCAAGACGGCCAGGGTAATACCGGAAGGTCTTGTCCAGCAATTGCATCATCACCTCGCACTCGATCCCGAACCACTTAAAGTATTGCCACCCGGTGCAATCTACAACCATGACAAGTTGGCTCTGTGCGACGCCTTCTTGCATGTCTTGGTAGCTCCAGATAAACTCCCACAAATACATGAAAAAGCGACCGACGTTGTAGCCAGACACGTTGTGAGCTGCCAGACCTTTTCGATCCACCTTGTTGAGCGAGATCAGCAACACCCGGCGACCTTGGTCGTCTCTGGGCAGAAACCGAGTTGGAAAATATTCCTTGATCGCGAAGTACGAGAGCAAGGGGCGACTCAGAATTGAATCGAGCGCATGCTCGAGACGATAGGTTCGAATGGCTTGTGGAGACGCGATTCCAGTCGGGCGCTTGAGTTGGCCCTTCTCGAAACCGTAAAATGGAGTCTTTGTTGGCACTACGATCGCACCGTCGTCGGACTCATCGTCTTCCTCTGCGTAATTGAATGACTCGATTCGTGTTCTTCCATCTTCACCGCTTGATGTTGAGTATCGCTCAGTTGCCTGCTCTTCGCGAGGTCGAACCTCCAACGCGAGCAACGTGATGAACCAGTAAAGCTCGCCATCGATGGATTGGTCGTCGACCATCCACAGATATATATGCCACACGACGGGCGAAAACGCAGCGATGATGAGAGTGACCAGCATTAAACTCACCAAGCACAGCGACCGTGCAAAGTGATCCACGGTTTGTCGGTGCGCGTACGCGATGGCAGGCAGCAAGACGACACAGGCGATCACGCCGGACACGATTCTTCGCTCTCGTTCGATTGAACGCTTGCGTGACAGCCGCTGATCCATTTGGAGATCTGCCTGGAACTTGAGTCGCACAAGAAAGGGAGACTTCTCGTCGACGACCAATTCACTTTTGCGCAGTGGCATCTGTAGATTCTCCGGCAAGTCGTCCGTGTCCTCGTCCAAGCTTTGAATTCTTGCGACTTCGATCGACGTTGAAACGGCAGTCCAGCTCGGATGGACAAGTGCCTTCGTGAGGTCTTCTAGGGTAATCCGAAACGCATTGCCGTCCGCGAGTTGCACCATCACAAAAGCATTAGCCCTCATGTACCCCAAGCTGAGCTTCTCGCTCCATTGGGGAGACCGGCTGATGGTGGTCAGGCTTTCACCGAGCAGTTTGCTTTTGCCGCGTCGAAGAATCACCTTTGTGACTGCAGGGCAGCGCGGCGACTCAAATCGATAGTCCGACCGCCACACCGTCTGGTACTCGCTCTCGGCGTGCACCCAGTGCGGGTTCTCGATGGCCCGAGAAAGCACCGACGCCCAGTCCGAGCACGTGAGCGCGTCCACCGCATGCAACGAGAATATTTTCCCATTGTTGAGCTCGATCTCGAGCTCGTGCGGCCTCGAGAACCGCTCGTACCGAACGCCGCGGCAGTCTTTGAGGTAAATCGAGCCGCGCGACTTCTGTGTCCGGATCGTCGCGAGTGTCTCATGGACGTCAAATCGGTGGAGCGCCACCTGTGTCAGCACGAAGAAGCGTTTCTTCCACAGCTTCATGTGGTCGGACCGCCGGTGGAGGATACCCGAGTGCAGGATGCCGACGTACTCGCCCGTGGCCGTGCGGTCGGCGATGTGCGGCGCGCCCTTCTTGGTCAGCTGCGGCGTCGGGTTCTCGATAAACGACAGCGACTCGCTGCGCTGCTCGGCCGACGGCGACGTGAGCACGATCTCGCACGTGAGGAACGGCGTCTCTTGCTCCTGGTCTCCAATCGACTTGCGCCCGATGCGCTTGGGCTCGTCGGGCTTGTGCTTCACGATCGCCGTGCCGGGGAACTGCCCAACCCACTCCCATTAGTTCTCTCTCTTTCGCTCCAGCAATTCCAAATGGGTTCATATCCCCACCGCTGTCAGCGTACCTGTTTCTTGGCGGCGCGCACGAGTCCGGGGATGCGCAGGCGCTCGCCGCCGCAGACCTCGACGAGCGAGGACCGTCGCGCGGGCCTCCGTCTCGGCGCCGGGTCGCTCGCGTTCGACGAGCCTTCGCTGGTCTCCGAGAGCGGCAGCGAGCCGCTCTTCTTGAGCTCTCGCTGCAGAAACTTGGAGCTGATCGTGCCGACGCGGGACTTGTGGCGCTCGAGCACGAACACGAGCGCGCCGCTGTGGCCGTCGGCTGCGAGGTGGCCCGCGAACGGCGTGCGCGCCACGATGCCCAGCAAGCGGCCGTGCTGGTCCATGAGCTCGATGGGCTCGTTGTAGTACACCGGCTGCCCGGGCTCCTTGACGAAGCCCTCGGCCGGGATCACCGTGAAGACGCCGCGCGCGACGCCCGGCTCGGTCTCGTTCGGCGGCACGACCACGACCGACGGCGAGCGCAGCATGAGCGGCGGCACGAGCTGCGGCTCGGCGACGCTGAGAAAGGGCGCGCGGTCTGCGGCGCCGAAGGCCGAGAAGGACGCGCCGTCCGGGTCGTAGTCGTCCGAGGCCAGCACGCGCAGCAGCAGCTGGGACGTGTAGTAGCGCACGACGCTCGACTCTTGCTCCACGTCCATATTGGGCATGGTCGTCGAAGGGGCGTTGCTTTCCAGGACGTTGGCGTGCGATTGAGCGGGTTTGTTGGCGTTGGTGGTGTTGGCGTTGGCGTTTACGTGAGTCGGTTGGCGCCAGCGAAAACATCATCACGCGGAGCGTCATCGGAACCGGCCCCTTCAACCTCTGTCTCTTAACAAAACGCATAATCCAACGGGAGGACGAGGCCATTTCAGCCAATCAAAGATAGCATTTTACAAATTAAGGAGTATGATTGGTCGAAATATAGAACTGAAGACGACTGCTGACTGGTTTTTGGAGTCATTTTCCAGCGACATTCGGACAACCTCCACGCGAAGTGACTCCCACCTTCCATTCCCACACATGTCACGAAGAAAGATACACACACGTCGCAGATTATGAGAAGCAACTTTGTTCCAAAGATCTAGGATGCGGCTTGCGCGCTGGGCGCCATCCGGGCCTGCTGCTGCGCGAGCTGTAATTTCTTTTGCGCGACCACGAGCTTGACGAGCTTCTCGCGCGCGTTCAGCAGCGTCTGCAGCGTGTACTTGGCCATGCGCTTCTTGAGCTGCTCGCTCATGGTCGGGCTCGACGGCAGCGACCGCGGCGTGACCATACCCGGCTTCTGCAGCTCCCACGTCGACGGCCGCGGGTCAAACACTACGACCACCGAAAACGCGTTGGTCGAGATCTCGTGGTGCATCAACAACCGCATGTACTTGAGGATCCGCTCGGGCACAACCGACCGGCCTTCGGCATACGAGACGACGTACACGCCCGAGCCTTCGACATCCTGAAGAGCGGGCGGCGGTACAGTGACGTCCAGCGACTGGCGTGATCGGGAGAGAAGTGATGACGATGACGGGGCTGCGGGTGCGGCGTATGGGGTCGTGATCGGGGTCTGCGAGCCACCGCCCCACACGCCAATGCGCTGCAGCGTCCGCCTGAGGATCGTGTCGACATCGCCGACCTTGTCGATGCTGTCCATGACCAAAGTCGTCGCAGACGCTGGCAACACGAGCGGGATGGTCTCAAGCACTCGGTCGCGAACTTTCGAGGCCGTCTCCACCGAGTACGAGAGGACCGAGGTCGGCGGTCGAGTCGCTCGCGCGGGGCAATCTCCCGAGCGATGGAGCCCGGTCGCGCGGCAGATCCGACAAATGTGTTCCTCGGATTTGTGGGCGACGTCCTTTCCACAAAACGAACAGAACGTTCGAACGCCGCCACCCAGACGAGGCGTCATGCGTCCTCGGGAAGGCGGACGAGGGACTTCGGGGGAGGCAGCAGTTGCGGTGGGCGGTGCCGGAGTGTGCATGGGACAGTTCTTGCTTCGGTGTTCGCCGAGCTTCAAACAAATACGGCAGCGATGCTCCTCAGTGCTGTGGTTCCGCAACGAACCGCATAAATCGCAAAATTTACGGTCTACCGTGTTGTCCGCAGGCGAGCCGCGCCATCGGTAGCCTTCTCCAGAGCTCTTCTTGGTGCAATGGCGACTGCGGTGCTCGCCCTTGATGCCACATATCCGACACCGATGGTTCTCCGTACTGTGGAAGCCCCAAGTCGAACAGAACGTGCAGAAACTCTTGTCAGACGCGTCGGGCGTTAATCGGGACGCCGTGATTGGCACGTCATCGTCGATATTCGCACTTGGAGCCTGCGACGGCATGACGGCGCCAGATCTTCGTCGACTGCGAGGCGTAGACACTCCGGATCGAGGCGTCGGCGGCCGATTCGCCTTGGACTGCGTGCAATACTGGCTTCGGTGGGCGCCGAGTGCCCCGCAGATTCGGCACTTGTGCTGCGCCGTGTTGTGAGTTCGATAGTCCACACAGAACCCGCAGAACTCGGTCCTCCGCCACGAGCCGCCGCGCTGCGCACCCGGCGCTCTTCGCCGCACATTCGTGAGGATTCGCTTGACCATTCCCCCTGTCGTCGAGTCGAGCACGTCCACCAGCTCGAGCACTCGGTAGGTGCTGTAGGGAGCGCCGTTCGCATTGCTCACGACCAAGGCCACGCTCGTGACCTCTGCTTCGTCACTCGGCAGATCTGCCGCGACGAGCGGACCCGACTCGCTCTGTCTCCGCTTGTCTTCCTGGTCGACGCTTGCGAGGATTTCGTCTGTAATCGCGTCGTTTGCAGCCGACGCGATCTGGTCCTCAGTCGCCTTGGAGAGCACGAGCTCGTTGACGTTGTTGACGCCCAGTAGCCGCTGCACGAGCGCGCGCTTGGCGTCGCCCGTGTGGTTCTTGAGCGAGAGCAGCTGGAACAAGTGCTGCACGCGGCCGTCGCCGCCGTGCGTGGTGGCATTATCGTCCGAGAAGTCGTTCTCGTCGTCCGTGCCGTTCGCGACCACCGTGGCGCCCTCAGAACTCTCGGTGCGACGCGACGAGCGACGCCGTGAGCTGCGGCGACTGGAGCGCCTCTTCGGCGGCTCGTCGTCCTTCATGGTGCCGTCGCGCAGCTCGTCGATCGCGCCGTGAGCCTCGCCCGTGAATGTGTCAAAGCTGATCATCTGGAATTCGCGCAATATCTCGCGTTCTACCGCTCGCCAGTCGCCGCAAAAGCCCAAAATTGACGCGCCGCGACCTGGAGAATGCGCGTACGCACAGAGGAAGCCACGCCGCGCGCTGTGTCCTGCGCTGGCGCCGAGGGGAGAGCTGCCGCTGGACCCTGTGACAACGGACGGCTCTTTTGCTGCCGAGTTGGGATGGAGCGATGATGGGGAGACGCTTGCTGACTTTTTGATGGCCACAACTGCTGGTCGGAACATCCACATTGGTCAAAATACGTCATCTCTTCCAAATTTAGCCAATCAAAGCTCTCCAAAAGTCACGCGTAGCATGTTTTCGCCCGCTCGAACTGGCCGAAATCCGCAGCCCAAACGCCAGCCGCTTGGTGCTGGCGATGAGCATTCGTCCCACGCTCGGTCAACACTCGACCCGTGTTCTCTCCTCGCGCAACTGCAACGAGGCTTCAAAAACCATCACCCAAGTGGTTCTTGAAGTGAGCCCCACTGGCCATTCTCTTACGAGCGGAGACCTTAACATGGCTGCGTGTGCTGGCGAGGCCATGACCACGTGACTGGGCTCGCGCTGCTGCTTGGTCCTGGATCTCTGGCGCCATAGAAAAGCCCGATCAGCAGCGCCATGGCCACGGTGCCGGCGAGACCCAGCGCGAGACCCAGCGAGCCAACCGAGTCCGCGCTCGTTGACGCACTGGCCGTGGCGTCACTGGACGACGGAGACGAGATCGTTGGCGCACTCGGTCGCGTCTGGAAGTACGCGCGCACGTACTCGCGGTCCTGCGCGTAGCTCGAGACGAACCCGCGCGGCTCGGGGTTGCTCGCGACGCCGACGTCGCAGTTCATTCCGTGCGCGCAGAAGAACGTCACGTTCTGGGCGTCGTGGAAATCGATGAAGAATTGTTTCAGGAACTTGGTGCCCAGCGTCCACGACACGCACGGCTCGGACGAGCGACACTCTTCCGATTCTTCTTCGGCGTAATGAGGCGCTAGCTCGACGAGGACCTTGGAAGGATCAAGCTCGAGCGGCGTGACGTAGTCTTTGCCGTCCAGATACAACGTCGTGTTTCCGAACGTGAAGGCCAAGCGAGGCAGCTTGATGGTGCTGGGACACACGTACATCGTACGGGGCCGACTGGGGAACAGCGACGCCTTGAGCTGCTCAGTCGCCGCGATTTGCTCGCAGCCCGTGGCCTCCTTGTTTAGAAACTCTTGCTCAAATGGTTGGAAGAAGTACCCAGGCATGGTCACACACGATTGCCGAAGACTGAGTGCCGTCTTGCACGAGGTCTGACTGCCTCCCGTGCGAAGATCGTAGGGACATGAAAAGAGCGCCTGCTTCGCGTCCGCGACGCCGTCGATCTGGAACGCCGTCATGCCGAGCGCCCAGCTCTCCGAGATGGCGACGGTCGCCGGTGTGAGCTTCCCGTCCGCGATCAGAGCCTCATCCACGCCATTGAGCATCACGAAGGAGTGGGCGTCGGCCAGGGACAGCGAGAACGAGTCGGTCATCTTGAGCAGCTTATCTGGTCGCAGGAAGCTTCCAACCACATCCGACGCCCCAAGTCCGAGCACGCCCTTGACCTTGGACGTGGCCAAGACGCTGTTTCGCAATGTGGCGCCGTAGCCGTCTTTCATTACAGCGGATTGAAACCTCGGTCGCTTCAAGTCTCCAGCTTGAAACGTAAACGTGCTGGGTATGATGCACGCTTCGCCGGGGACCATACACGTATCCTCGCAGGCCTCAAAGTTTTGGAGACCATCGCAATGGAACCAGACATTCGACGTCGCCAAGTCCACGACCGTGTCCACCGTCGTATTGTCGGGACCGACGGTGGCCTGTGCCACGTACTCGACGCCGTTGTACGCGACCTCCAACTTCGGGTACGCCGTGGAGCCCACTGAGCGAGTCCGAGCCTTCAACGGGATGCGAGTCTTGGCCGGGATCGAGCCGTCATTAGTAGTCGCCGGACGCAGGTTCTGCAACGCTGTCAGCATGGTTCTCTCTCCCAGCATCGGGGAAATTCACGAGTGGAGAGAAGGAAGGAGGCGAGTCAGAGGATCTGCCTCACTCCGGACTGTACACATTCGTCGTTGCGTACAGGTGCACGTTAGGAGGTTATCCCTCTCGAGTGGGAGTTCATATCAGAGGCAAATGGGGCTCTTGAGTCCACGTCGATCAATTGGAACTTTGAACGTGGAAAGGGCACCACCACACGCACAGCTTCCATGACAAGTGTTCTGTAGCCTACAGCACACTCGTCATGGAAGCTGCAAAGGTACAGCCTGTAGCTTTGACTCGAGCCAGCTACAGTACCAGAAGGATCAGTCGACCAACACAAAGCACACCTCTTCACGGGGTTCGTTCTATCGGCAAAAGGGTGGAGTATTCTCTTGGATAAAAACAACGGGCGAGGTCGTATGGCCTCGACCTCGCCACTCACTGACGGCCAAATCTACCTAACCAGGGAGAGGTCTACGCACAGTCGTCGACGACGCGCGCGAATCGGTGGATGTGGTTGATGAAGAAGTCGCCGGTGCGCTGGTTGTTGAGCTCGTCGTCGACCAGCACGACGTCGTCGGTGAGGTAAAAGTGCACGTCCGACTTGAGCGACGCGCCGTTGAGCTTGTACGCGATGAGCTCGCTGCGCACCGTGTCGACGTCGACGCCGCGGAAGCGCGCGAGCTTCTCGAGGTTGATCGATCGGTAGAGCTTGACGAACGAGCGCAGCGACGGCACGTGCTGCTGTCGCTCGACGATCGCGACGAAGTTCTTGAGCTGGAGCTGCGAGACTTCGGCGCTGCGGCTCGTCGACTTGTCGGTCGAGGCCGCGACGGTCGGCAGGATGAACTTTGGCGTGGCGAACGTGAACCAGTCGTTGAGCACGTCTAGCTCGCCCTTCTGGAGCTTGCTCTGCCTGTCGCTGTATTTTTCGCGGATGAGCGAGTGGATCTGCTCGTTCACGCGCTGGCTCGGGCAGAGGAAGAGCGCGATCGCGAGCAGCGCGAGCGCCTTCTCCGTGTGCTTGTTGAGCTGGTCGTAGTCGGCGAAGCGCGAGTAGTAGTTGCGCGAGCGGTGGACCTGCAGGATGATGGTCGAGAACGAACGGATCGCGCCGGCAAAGTCCTCGAGCATGAGCTGCGCCACGCCCATGTGGTAGAAGACCGAGACGTGGCAGAGCGGCGACTTTTCAAAGATCTGGTCGGTCGTCTTCTTGGCGTCGCGCGCCGAGCTGTGGCTCTTGTTGAAAAAGTCGATCGGCTCGAGCAGCTTGAGCGACGTGTAGTAGTCGCCGTAGAGTACGTGGGCGCGCGAGAGACAGATGAGCGCGTAGTAGCCGAGCTCCTTGATGAACTCGTTGGGCGCGGGCGTGGCCGCGGCTTCGTCCTTGAGGATCGCGCGGATGTCGGAGAGCTGCACGAGCGCGTGGAGGTAGTTGAGCACTTTGGTCGTGTCCCAGATGCCGGCGTTGGCGTGGTAGAGCGCGATCTCGGCCTCCGACTTGCTCGCGACCTTGGTGCGGTACTGCTGGAAGGACTGGTACTGGTACACAAACTCGTTCACGAGATCAAACGTCCACTGCGACGGCAGCGCGTCGACCTCGAGCGTCTTGTCGAGGATCGCCTCGAAGATCTCGACGTAGTTGTTCCAGGACGCGACCTTGAACTCGAACGACGGCTGCAGCTTGGAGAACATGTGGCGGAAGTAGAGCTGCTTGTAGAGCACGAGGAACGTCGCGTCCTCGTCCACGAGCGGCGCCACGGCCGCCGGCTCGGGCCACGAGCTCTGCTTGAAGTAGTTGTTGGTCAGGTTGTGGAACTCGCGGTCGTAGAGCCGCGCCATCTCGGCCGCATTGCCCGAGATGAGGTGCGTGTAGAGCAGCGTGAAGAAGCTCTTGACGCTTTCGGGCAGCAGGAAGTCGGACGGCTTGTCGTCGCGGTGCACGTCGCTCATGGTGGCGAGGAGGAGGAGGAAGGGCGATGCCGAGCAGCTACGGAGGTCGACACTGGGGGGAAGGCGATTGGTGGGCGGCGGCAGGCTGGCGGAGGGCAGCACTAAGCTAGTTCAAGCTAGTGGCCATAGAGACGACCCCTCGTCGGTATACTTGGTTTTAGTAAGTAGAATGCTGAGGCCTGCGGCTTCGTTAGTCTATCCTGTGGAAAAAGATGAGCGGGTCGGGATCGGATTCAGAAGGGGTTGCCGTAGCTGTGAAGCGACGGCACTTGCGGAATGGAGCCTCAGGCAGTCGATATGGCCGCCGCCGTACGCGTGAGAGAGGCGTAGAGACGCTGCGCAGTCGCCATGGACGTGTACGCGAGTGGGGATGCGGCTGGTTCGCCGAAGAAGCGGCTCGCGCCGCGCGCTGGCGTCGCCGTGCCGAGCTGGTACGATCTGCCACTGCTGCTGCCCGACACGGACCCGGTGCTGGGCCGCATCCAGCGCAGCCACCTCGAGACGCTCGGAGCCGACGCTGCTCATCTTAGAGGAGACGAAGGCCGCGCGTTCGTGGTGCCAAAGGTCTCGCGACTGTCGCCTCGGAAGGAGCTGCTGAGAAAGCCAGCGCATCGCAGTGTCGAGGATGCCGAGCGAGAGAAACACGCGCTGATGCAGCAGCACCGACAGGGCCATTGGCGGCGAGACGGGAGCAAAATGGTTCTCAAGCCTCGTACGACGACCCACGGAGGCGCCGCCGTCGTGCTGGGCCGCCTTCACGAGGACCGCAGCCAGCAACGGCGGCTTCGGCTTCGGGACAAGATCTGGAACGATCTCGACCGCTTCGGGCTGTGGCATATGGGAAGAAGTGGGGTGTGCGGTGATGTTGCTCATGATGAAACAGCCAGGTCGGTGGACGCGACCGTGGAATCGATCTTGAAGCAGTGGAACCACAACGAAGAACCCCATAATTTGGAAGATGAGGATGACGAAGATATCGACGCAGCCATTGCATCTGAAGCACCAGCGACTGGTAGCGTGTTTCTCACGGCCGTTCCTGCAGTATCCTCGGTCAGCACCCAGCGACGCTCATCGGTGGCTAGTTCAACTCCACCTGCGGATCAGAAAATCGAGGAAACCCCTGAGAGCGATGTTGAAGGGCTTGACGACATTTTAGACGAGGAAGAAGACGACGAGCAAGACAATACCGCGCAGGATACATCGTTGGCCGCGAGGTTTCGCCGAGAAATCCAAGCGCCGGGGCTCAAGCGGCGCCAACGACTCAAAGACCTCCATGTGTTCGTCGAGAAACAGCTTCAGAAGCGGCTTTACCGATCGTGGGACACAATCGAGATTGCGCTATCGGGAAGTGGAGACCTGAGTGTGAATCAGATCGTCAAGTTCTTGCAAAATTCGGATGTCAAGCTCAGTGCGTTGGACGCATCCAAAGTGCAGGGAATTCTTCACAAGCATCTCGAGGCTCAACACGCCGCCAAGCTCGAGGCTGAAAACGCAGCAGCGGCAGCTGCAGCAGCAGCACGATCGGCAACGCCTGACGTCCAGGCTCCGGTTTCGCCGAACAACAAAAGGTCCCTTGACCCTAATGGTGCCAAGCTCTCGTACGCCGTCTTCCGCAAGATCTTCCAACCGCGTGACAAGCAGGACGCTGCTCGTTGGAAGCGTGAGCACGATCGTGACAAAGTACGTTTGCGTCAAGAGAAGGAGATTTACGAACGCGAGCTCGCTTCGCTTGAAGAAAAAGTGAAGAAACGACTCGCCGAATCGGCCAAGCACATGGTTGAGCTGCTCGCCAACTTCCGCTGCGACCCGCTAGCTATCCCGTGGACGAATGACGCCCAGCGGCTCGAACTGCGCACCAAACTCTTACGCATCATTTTCAGCAAGCCCGCGCGGCAGCGGCTCTCGCTGACCGGGGAAGCGATGAGTGCCTCGATCGCCGCAGCCGGACTCGGATCGACAGGCTCCGACTCAGCGATCCATACAGACGTCGAAGTTCCTGAGAAACTCTCGGCCCCCCAGATTCTCTCAGCACTGCTGCAGAAATACTCACGCAACGGTCACTTTGAGAGCGTGGAGGTGCCTGTCGCGGCTTATTTGTTCCACGATGTCGCTGCAGACGTGATTAAGACAAGCATCCAGGCATTTTGGAAGCGCCGGGAGGCCGATCTGTGGCCAGAGCGGCAGCTCATATTTAAACATCGACTTCGAAAGGCCGTGTTCTACGAGTGGAGGCGGTTTACCAAGCATGCTGATGTCCTGCGCAAGTATGTTCTCCGCAAGTTTGTGGCCTGGGCGTATTGGACGAGGAAGCTGCATGAGTACTATGCATTCTTTCGAGCATGCTTTTGGCCTTATTACGTGTGGAAGCGCGAGCTGCAGCGTATGATCATTGCACGAGGCAAGAGTGTTTTCCTGCGGAATTTGGTCCTAACTTACATCCAGCTGCGCCACTTCCGAGCCTGGAAGACTTACCACCGCAAAAAGTGCTGGTACAGGAAGCAAGTGCGGCGGCTGCGCAAGAAGAAGGCGAAACAAGTGGTGAAGATCTGTTGGAACGAGTGGTTCGGAAGATTACGAGTCCACCTACATATCCACCGGCTTTGGAGAAGCAAAGGCCACGTACTGCAGCGGCTCCACAAAGGGTACATGGTCAAGTTGACGTTCTTCTTGTGGCGCTACTGCTCGATCCTCAAGCAGGACATGGCTGCACGTCAGCACAAGTGCTTCCACTCCCAGTTTCCGCCGATTGGGACTCGCAAATCACAGCCACATCACACTCCACAGGCCCACTACAGCAACACAGGAGGCAGCTTTTCGCCTTCACGGTTCCAATATCAGAGCCAACAGCACTCACCATCACGCGGCGTCTCGTGGAACCCTTCAGCGGGGGTAGGACCCGGTCTCCAAGGCTCTCGCAGCACGTCAAGGGCTCCAGTGTATGGGCGAACTATCGGTGGGGCGACCGGATCACTGGACGACGGCGTGGACGGGTTTGTCCACGAAGAGGAAGGAGAAGATGACGATGATGAGGATGCGCACAGCCCGCAAGGAGTGCGTGCGCTTTCGAAGATCATGGAAACTGGTCTTGCGCCTCGGATCAAGCGCAAGTCGAGGCTCTATGACCTTTGTTTGAACATCTACCTGAGCTTCCGTGAACGCGACCGCCGGCAGCTCACGGGGAACATCATTGTCTTCCGCCGAGTTGGCCGCGTCTTCTTAAGTGCCTTGAACACGAACGTATTGTACCGCAAGAAGAGCCGCATGGCCACGGATCTCGGCGCGTTCCGCCATCTCTACCGGCGCTTCCGGTGGTGGGTCGCCGTGGCGGTCTACAAGCACCCGCTCGTCAAACACGACAGCTCACTTGACGAGAAGGAAACCGCCAGCCACGTTCACAACGCCGACGCGACCTCGGACGACGACACCACCGGTCTTGAGAGGAAAGCTGACGCCGTCGCGCTGGACTGGAAACGCGACACTGAGTGGCGCCACACGGGACTTGCGATGCTTTCTGTGGACTATGAGAGGCTGCAGCGAGACCTGGCGGCCATCGCTGAGGAGCAAGCGAAGCGCCTCGAGCGCATGCAGGATCTGGAGATTCAGTTGCGAGAACACAAGCGCCATGAGGAAGTGTTCCTTCGGAAAGAGGTCGGCGCGACGCTTAAGGTCCGCGCTTTGCAGATGCAGCAGGCACAGCAGATCCTACGCACGCGCGGCCACCGGCTCCACGACGTGCTGGATCGTGCTTTCGACTCGCTAATAGCCCAGCGACGCATCCAGCAGCTCAAGGCCAGTTTCCGCGGGCTGCGTGTAGCACTAATGTTGCGCTGCACGACGACGCTCTGCCACCGTGCACAGCTTCGTAACTGGCTGCGCATTTGCCGCAAGTTCTCGTTCTGGCAGCAAAACGCGGCGCGATTCCACGTGCTTCGCGTCAAGTTCAACGCCTTCCGCACGCTGCTGCGGTTCGTCGTATTCAAGTGGAAGCATGAAAGTCCCAGACTCTCGGCGAAGCTCGCACACCGGCAGCAGCTGCTACGGAAGAATGAGACTTACCTGGAGTCACACGGGTTGCTCAACGGCTCGGCATCGACGCAGCGCATCGCCGTGACCAAGTATTCACCAGCCAATTCGTTCCACGGCGTCTTCCTGCGTTGGGTGCAGTTCACACAGCTTGCCAAGACGTACCGTGAGATCGTGGACCTTGTTCAACGCAAACACGAGTTGTGGCAGCTGCACTCCGTCTTCCAGACGCTCAAGATTTTCGTCAAGGTCAAGTATACAGTCGAGGCTCGGCGCCGCACTGTACCGTTCCTCTGGCGACAGTGCGTCGCCGACTTAGACGTCTTGCACTGCAAGGTCCTCTCGCTACGAGCCCGCCTACCGTCCGTGCGGCTGCGTCGGCAGCTGCGACTCACCCAGCGCCACCTCCAGCAAGCGGCCACTGGCGCACCAACGCTCAAGCAACTCTTCCAGCGCCACGAACAGGAGATCCGCCAGCGTCTCTTCCTCGAAAGTCGACTCATGTTCGTCGCGTACACCGAGCGGCGAGTGCACAACTACTCCGAGCGCAGCTCACCGGTCTTCGGTGCGCCCGTGGGGAGAGCTTTTGCGTACGAAAGAGCCCCGCCGTACGGTAGCATCAGCGACGTTGTGCTGCTCTGCGGGAAGAAGGTGGACGCCGTCTCGCTCGTGCTCAAGACCAACGCGTCGGTCACGGTCGAAGGCCAGCTGCACGGCAACCCGTTCGGGAACCGCGAGGTCTTTTCGCTCGCGCGCGGCGAGAAGCTCGTGTCGATCGAAGGCTTCGCGTCGCAGACGCTCTACGGTCTCCGCTTCTGCACGAGCACGGGTCGGCTCTCCAAGTGGTTCGGCCACTGCGAAAAAGGCACCAAATTTGAGCTGCGCGCCGACTGGAGCAAGCGCGAGGAGATCGTCGGGCTCTTTGGGTACGCCGACGCGACGTCGCTCCACGCGCTCGGCTGCGTCTTCCGCCACACGACGTTGCGCAACATTTTCGAAGGCATGTGGCTCCAGCCAGTCAAGGCCGACGTTCCCATTCCAACGGCCGACGGCACGCCGCCGCCTCCGCAGACCAGTAGCTCGGACGGCGTCCACGCATCGTCGCAACCAGACATGTCGCTCTGCGACCGGCAGTTTGCCTACTTTTTGCAAGTGCGCGTGTGCGACGTGCTGCTGGCCATGAAGAGGTCGCACAAGCTGGCACTGCGCATGCACCGCACAGCCCACGCACTACCCTGGCCGTTGTCGAGAACGCGGGTGGTGCTCGGACTCATGCGCTGGCTCTTCAACGCATTGGCTCATGGGCTTGTGCGCAGCTCAGACCGTGAGGAAGAGGGCAAGCGCATCCTCCAGGACGGCATGAACAAGCGCGCGGCCGGCGAGAAGGCTCTTGAGGACGGAGCGCGGCTGTTGGCCGAGGTCGACGGCTTCCGTGACAGCGACAAGCAGCTCAACGTGGCGACGCTGGGCGTTAAAAGGGTGGCCGAGCTCAACGGCATGATCGAACAGGGCGAGGCCAAGCTCGCGCTCGGGAAACGGCTGCTGGACGAAGGGCAGGCCGAGATCCTGCGCGGACGCCACGTGCTGCCGCACATCCCGATGACGCGCCGCATGATGACGGCGATTCGACGCATGTACAAGGTCGTGCAGACGAAGGACTACATCGACCAGATGGACCCGTCGCTGCGCGCGATCCTGCTCGAAGGCGAGAGCGGCGCGAGCGCCACCCTGTCGAGCATTTACGACCCAGTGTAGCCATGTCACAAAGGAATGGTGTCAATACAAGGTGTATCTGAACTGATTTGCTCCTTTACACGGTACATTTTTGAATATGTTTATCAAAATCAGGTGATACTGAGGTTGCTGTGTCATAAAGAGGTGAGCTGTGGGAGAACAGACTCCTAGACGATGCCAATCACAAAGATCGACGTCACAACGATGGCGCGCGACTCGGCGCACGACGTCGCCGTCATGGCGACCGCGGGCGACGCGTCGCTCTGCAAGCTCTCGGCCAGCTCGCTGGGCTACTTTGATGACGCGTTCGTGCAGTTTTTCGTCAAGACGCCCTCGCGCCGCATGCCGATCATCAATCGCGGCTACTACGCGCGCGTCGCGGCCATCGAGCGCGTCGTCACGCGGTTCCTTGAGGCGCAGAGTGCCGCCCAGAAGACACAGATCGTGATCCTCGGCGCCGGACTAGATACCATGTTCTTCCGGCTGAAGCAGGGCGGCAAGCTGCCGGCGCTCTGCGAGTATTTTGAGATGGATTTTCCCGACCTCACGCTGGAAAAAGTCATGACGATCCGGAGACGCAAGCCGCTCCTGGCGCAGCTCGGGCTCGAATCGGCAGCGGATCTTCAAGCCGCTGCATCGGCAGGTGAGAAGGACCTGTGCGAAGAGCTACGCGCGTGTGCAGGATGGGTTTCACAATGAGGTTATCTTGATCCAGGTGGGTCGGCGTTGAACGTGCCTGGGTACCATCTCATCCCAGGCGACCTGCGCGACATCAAGACGACACGAGAGAAGCTCGAAACCGCTGGCCTCGATGCAAGGCATGGGCGTGTCGTTCATTAGTGTGCCTTTGATCAGTTCTAACCTCGCGGTTCTACTGTAGCGCACCAACGCTGTTCGTGTCCGAATGCGTGCTGATCTACATGGACGCTCATTACTCGCGCGAGTGGATCGCGTGGTCGGCTGAGTACTTCGCCGACGTGAGCTACGCGCTGTACGAGCAGATCCTGCCCGACGACCCTTTCGGTCGCGTCATGATGACCAACATCAAGGCACGCGGCTGTGACCTGCTCAGCATCGCTGACTACCCGACCATCAAGGCGCAGATCGAGCGGTTTCGCGTCCACAACTTCGAGCTCGTGCAGTGCTGGGACATGAACGACGTCTACTACAACTACCTGGATCCTGAGGAGCGCGCGAAGTAAGTAGCAGATGGTTGGAGTGAGCGAGGACATGTGCTGATGATGGTGATCAATCCTGTAGGCGGGAGAAACTCGAGATCTTCGATGAAGTTGAGGAATACCACATGCTGCAGGCCCACTACTGTCTCGTAGTCGCCAGCAAATCGTCGGACTCGAAAGCCGCCAAGGCCATCGCGCTCCACTCATAGGGAGCAACGCGTGTCTTTTGTTCATTCATTGATCTTCTACGTGTGGAGCACCCAACGAAACTACAGCAATGGGTTAATATTACAGTCGGAAGTTGATGATGGCAACATCACCACTGGACGCGCACGCCGAGATGAGATCGCCGTCCTTGTTCCAATTCACTTCGTAAATATCGCCATTCGCTTGATACGTCTTGATCAATGCGCCGTCCTGTAGCCATGGTCATTTGTGAGCGTCCAGATACACGTAATAGGCGGGCAAATCGCGCATTGCATACCTTGAGTGACCAGACGTTGATGATACCCCCTATTGTTCCACTAGCCAAGTATTCCCCGCTCGGGCTATACGCCACGCCGTACACCGGGTTCCTGTACTCGCAAAGAAAACAAAAACGAGTTAGTGACAGGGCTCCCTTTCTTGGTTCTTGGTGTCACGTACTGATGCTCGAATGTCATACTGCACACGCCCGTCTCCACATCCCAAAGTTTGACAGTCGTGTCGAATGAGGCACTTGCCAAGCTCAGCGGTCCCGTGCGGCTCCAGCGGAATGTGTACACTTCTTTTTTGTGTTCTTGCAGACTGTGCAGGAACATGTTTTTGGAAGACTTGGAATCCGACGCTTCTGCGGCAGGGTTGGAAACGTCGTCGTCGCCTTCTGTTGTACCATTGTCATGGGATGCTACTCTGGATGGATCCCAAATCTTGACCGTGTAGTCGTCGGAGCATGATGCGAGAAGACGTCCTGATGGGTCCCATTTGACCGAGTTGATCGCATCCGTGTGACCCCGCAAGACGAGGAATGGCTCCGAGTCGTCGACATTCGTGATACAGATCCGTTTGTCCGCAGAACATGTCGCGAACGTCTTGTCATCTTTCCACGACGCATCAAGGATGGGGTCGTCGTGCAACTTTAGTTGGTGTCGCTTATCTTCGGTTGCTGAGTCCCAAATTGAAACGGTCTTGTCGAAGCTCGCACTCAGCAAAAATTTGCTCGACTTGCTCCATCGCGTCGCGAACACAGGGCCGTTGTGGTACTGGAACGTGTGCTTCAGATCGCCATCGGCCGTCCAGATCCGTGTCTTGCCATCATAAGTACCTGAGCCTAACAGCGAACCGTCATGCTGCATAACCAAACCAGCGTCAGTTTCCTACTACATCTTGACTACCGAACCTCAAGGTCACTCACATTCCACTCTAATGTCGTAACGTCCTTGTGCGGCCCTGCGCCGTGGTTGAGCACTTTCGGCGCCGGTGCTGTGCATTTTGTCGCCACGAGATCGTCGGGAATTTCCCAAATTCTCGCGGTTGAGTCGCTTGATCCAGACACCAACATGTTACGCAGGGGGTTCCACAGACACCCGTACACCTCCTTCTCGTGGCCACTCAGCAACACAATCGCATTGCTCACTTCGGGCTTCTCGACACCGTTCGCGTCGGGAGCTACAGACCACAATAATCTATATCAATACATCTGCTTCTCGCGTGTAAAGGGGGACTTCCTCCCGCATGGTCATCATCTCCCCCACTCACTCTTGCCGTCGACTGGGTCCGAAGCGCTGTCGGCGGCCTTCCGCTTGCGCTTGTTGGAGCTCTTGGAGCTGCTGCTGCGTGCGCTGCTCGTGGCCGACTGCGCGACCTTGCAAATGTGCGGATTCAGCAGCGAAAACTCGCCCTCGCACTCGCGCTCCGTGCCGTCCTGCGCGTGCAAAATTTCCATTTACGCGTCAGACGGTTCTGCGCTCCCCCTTTCTTTTCCACAGGTCCGCACCTCGTTGATGTGCGCCTCGATGCCGACGTACTGCAGACCTTTCTGGAGAAATGACACGAGCGCGCCCGGCGGAAGCTCCGTGTTGATCACGCTCGACTTGGCCAGCTGGCTCTCATACGCGAACGTGAACGCCGAGTGCATGAAGCCTGCGAGTTCGTTCCACCACGGGCAGTCAGCGCCTTCCTCTCTCTTGCCGTGGCTCTACGGGAAAAAAAGCGACGCACCCGACTCCTGCAGGTAACGGTAGACCAGGTAGTTGAGCTCGTCCGAGGTGATCGCCATGGTCGTCTCTCTCTCGCCGTGTTCTTCTCTCGCGCAGACCCACACTTTGGCCGTGCGTTGCGTCGGCCCCTGTGGTCCGATTCTCACTAGAGTTGGACGGCCGCGTGCGCGCGCGTCTCCCCCCTCGCGCGGCGGCTCGCTCTGCTCGCTCTCTGGCCTCGGGCCGTCGCCACGGCGCGTCTTCTTCCCGCGCCGAGCTTCGCGGTTCGCTCTGGCGCCGCGACCGCGCTTATTGGTCTTGTGGAAGAGCTGCTGGGGGCTGTAAGGTCTAGGGCTCGGGCGGTTTGCCGCCGGTCGCCGGCTGTCTGTCTGTTCAACTGCAATAAAACCTCGGGAATCGCCCCCACCGTGTTTTCAAAGATCCGACGGAGGTTAAAACGAAATATCGAGGTTTTATCGCGGGTGTCGGGAGATTCGCCACATAAGGTTTTACTGTGGAGGGGCGGTTTTTCTCCGCCGTGGCACGAGGTTATTGGTCATGATGCGATCTTGTCAGACGCACATGGGAGTTGAACATGGACCGGTTTCAGTTGCCGCGCGATGGCGGCCGAGAGAGTAGTTCTTAGGGGAGTTAAGAGGTATGGCTGAAATCCCTATTCGTCGCTCGATCGAATGAGGTGCTGGTCGCGCATGGGCGATCAGAACTTCTTGAGCAACGCCTGGGCTTCTTCGTGGATGGTCTGGTCCTCCTCGCTCTTGACGGGCACAGCGAGCGTCTTCTCGGTCCACTCCTTGGACGCGGCCCAGTTCTTCTGCTTGTAGTAGACCTGCGCGATGAGCATCGAGTTCTTCTTCCAGCTGCCCGGGTCCAGCTCGTCGCACTTGAGCAGGAACTTGAGCGCCTCATCGTACGACGACTCGGGCGGCGAGCCAAAGAGCACAGCAGCGGCCTTGCGCTCGAGCCATGACAGGTCCGAGATGGTCATGCACCCTACAAAGACAACGAGTGGGCGATTAGCGAGATATCCACAGAAGATCAGCAGCGATGGGAAGACGTACAACGGCCGAGAAGGTGGTAGGTGGTCGGGAACGTTGGCTTGAGCTCGATGGCCTTCTCCCAGTGGCTCTTGATCTTGTACGAGTTGGCGATGGCCACCTTGGTGCCCTCAAAGTCGCCGACGCGTGAGAGGATGATGCCGTACCAGTTGTGGACCTGAGCAACATCCTCGGTCTTGGCCAGCGCCTTCTGGATGACCTCGTAGGCGTAGTAGATGAGCTGCTTCTGCTCGTCCGCCGAGGTCTTCTTGAGGTTCGAGACGTCGTACGACGCGCGCGCAAGGCGCCACATCACTCCAACATCCTTTGGGTCTGCCGTGTACGCGGCCTTGAGCTCTTCGTACAGTTTGGTGCGGTCATACGAGCTGTCATTGAAGTGCTCTTCGGCGAGAATGGCAACGGCCGAGTCCGACATGTTGGCAGCAAACGCGATGGATCCAGAGAATGCGAGTGCAAGCGCAGCGATCGGCGCAATGCGCTGGGTCGTGGAAGTAACGGCAGAACGGAAGGAGACGCGGCGAGAGGCGCTCGAGACGAAGCGCGCGGGAGTGCGTTTGGCGAGGCGAGCGACGAGCGAGCGAGTGCGCGCTGCCAACGGGGAAGCACGCCAGTGAGCAAAACGCACGCGAAGAAGCATCGCGAGGCCAACGTACCGTGCAACATGAGCCGGCGCGAGCGCAGATTGGAGACTGACGTCGCGGAGAGACGTGTTCCATCCCATGGGCACGGCGTTTTGCGAGGGAGATTCGGACGGGGGACTTCAACTTATTCGGTTCCAATTAGGGACAGTATACTTGATTTTTGTATAAGGACGTGAAATTCAGGACGTGACCCCAATGTGTGAGGAGCTCTCATTGAGCAGCACTGATCTCAGCCACGTTGGGAACCGTTAAACCAGTGGTGTCATGGCATGCAAGCAAGGAGGTTCATAGATTCTCACACATACAGACAGAGAGACACAGGCGCCTCTCACATGGACGGTCAAAACGTTAGAGTCGAGGCCGCCTTAGAACTTCTTGAGGAAGGCCTGCGCCTCCTCGTGGACAGTCTCCTCTTCCTCAGTCTTGCTCGGGATGGCCAGCGCCTTCTCGGTCCACTCCTTGGACTTGGCCCAGTTCTTCTGCTTGTAGTAGACCTCGGCGATGAGCAACGCGTTCTTCTTCCAGTAGTTGGGCTGCAGGTCATCGCACTTGTGGAGGTACGTGAGCGACTCCTCGTACGTCGACTCAGGCGGCTTGCTGAAGAGCACGGACGCGGCCTTGCGCTCGAGCCACGACAGGTCCGCGACGCGCATGCACCAGCGGCCCAGCAGGTGGTACGTGGCCGCGCGCTTCGGGTCGAGCTCGATGGCCTTGAGCCAGTGGTCCTTGATGGTCTGCGAGTTGGCGAGCGCCACCTTGGTGCCTTCGATGTCGCCAATGCGCGAGAGAATGACGCCGTACCAGTTGTGCACGGCCGGGTCCTTTTCCTCCTTGGCCAGCGCCTTCTTGATGATGTCCATGGCGTAGTAGATCAGGTCTCGCTGCTCGTTCGCCGACGTCTTCTTGAGGTTGGACACGTCGTACGCCGCGCGCACGAGGCGCCACATCACGCCAACGTCCTCCGGGTGCTCTGCAGCGAATCGGCACAAGTCAGCACTCGACCCATCGATCACTCATGCCCAATCGCATCGCCACGTACCATCATGCGAGTCCTTGAGGTCCTCGAAAAGCTGCGAGCGGTCGTAGGAAAAGTCGTTGAAGTGCTCCTCGTGGACAAGCGCGACGGCAGAGTCGGACATGACGGCGGTGGTGCTTCGTGAAGAGTGCGAGAGAATTCAGCAATGACTTCCGTCGGCACCGGCACGGGCGAAGAAGAGCGAGGAAGCGAAGGCTTCGACGCGCACAAGTTCAACCGCGCGAATCCCACCCAGCCACGCAGTCAGTCCAAAGCACCGGCCAATCACCTCTGCGGAGATGCGCGGTCCATGGAGCAATCCCGCACGCGCGATTGCGCCGCAGTCAACTCCAGACCTCAGTCAGTCGTCTGGGGCAGTGTGTAATCTGGTGTTTGGGGTCTGGTGAGTCTCCAGCAATCAGCATCCCCTCGTCTGTCCCGAAGCTTATGCTACCCATACAAAACACCAGTATAGTGTCCCATGTTGGAGAGGAAACTTGAAGAACGATCTGTTTTTTTAGTCAATCCTGAGCTCGTCGCCACGTCCGCGGTGACAGATTCCGAAGTGTGGA
>JAADVR010000224.1:0-44747 GCA_023335855.1 Pythium scleroteichum
AGTTCTCGGCGGGAATGTTCAGCTTCGACAGACAGTTGAAGAACGTGCTCTTGCCAACGTTCGGCAGACCGACGATGCCGATCTTGACATTGTTGCCAGGGCGACCGAGATACACGCGCGGCGGCGCTTCCTGGTGAGCGACAAGATTGCGTCAGCTCTTGGCTCGTCCGCTCTGATACAATCGCAAGAGCGACCTACCTCCTTCTTCTTAGGCGGCATGGCGACGAGGGATGCTCTTCCGAACGCGAACACACTTGTGTCCGGCGCACCTGCATTTGGTCACATGGCCACGCGCAGGGCTGCAGCGGTTGGCTCCGGCACAAAACGTTAACTTATGAAGGCATGGGGTTAACTTTAGAGTCTGGAAGTTATGTTCATGATAGGCGAATGAGATCTCACGCTAACGTTACATCGGCGTTGGTGCTTGTGTATTCGTCTCCACCGGACCTCGAAGCTTCACTTGGTTAATGTGACGATCCATGACTACGGAACAAGTTTATCTGTCAGTGGACTAGGTTCTCCGCATGGAGTCAACGTGCTCACCTCGCTTTTGTTTTTGCGCAGCCAGCCCGATCGCCACGAAGACAAACAACATGAAGACCAGGAACCCGCCTACCGTAGCGAAGATTATCTTCGGAGCAGTTTTGCTGCTTACGAGCTTGCTGCAGGAAGCAGTATCCCTCACACTGCAGTCGCTGCCCGACCAACAAGCAAGACAGCTGCACTGATTCTCGCCATCGACCACAAGACACTGACCGTTCTTCCCACAGTCTGACGATGTCTTACACTTGCCGCCGCCGGATTCCGCCACGTAGACGCCTCCACAAATGCTCTCCTGTGTGGTGCCAACGGCAGAACTAACCAATACTTCACATGCTGCACCCTTACTGTCACAGGCAGCACCTTGGCGTGTCTTGGCCACCCACGTATCCGTGCTGGCGATCATGAGAACGCTCGAAGAACAGCTATCGAGAATCCAACCACTAGCGGTCGCTCGAGTATTAGTCGCACTGATTGTCTCTGTGACGGTTGGCGCCCAAGTGCACTTCGAGTCGCTAGTCCAGCCAGCGGGGTCTTTGTAGGGCAAATACGTGGCAAATTGGTCCTTCAAATTCGTGTAGTCGGGTGTAGCTGTTTGACTTGGAGTGGACATTGGATCGAGAGACCCACCTTACCACCGGATGTCAGCACGTCTCCTCTCAAAGGACAATATCGTGAGGTAGCTTACCTGTGAACATGGGATATTCTGAATCGGCTGAAAGTTTGGCTTGGCCATAAGAATACGCAAGACCTCCCGAAAAGACGTTCGTGAACCCAGAGGTGAGACTTGGTGTTTGATAGAGGTACGGTATCATCGGCCAAGTTCTGATCGTGCCCTTCGCTCCACGGCACCCGTATTCTCCGAACGCCACAACAATTGGAATGCCTTTTACGACCTCAAGGAACTTGGCATAGGTCCCTTCGTACGTTGCCTTTTCACACCATCGGTACTCGTTGATAAGGTAGATATCAATACTCTTAATCATGAGACCGTCTTTCATTGTGTCACCACATAGGAGACCTTGGATCTTCACCACATGGTAATCTTCAGGCTGCAGAACTGTCGAGGTGAGCGTTGGGTTGTTGTATGCACTGTCGGCGGCAGCGTAAGCAATGGGCAGAATGCGCATATTCTTCCCGTTCGTGCGCATCCAGTTCTTCAGATCTGCGGCATACTGTTTGACGCACGCACCAGCTTTCAGGTCTGTTTGCATGATCTCGTTGGCAATGATCATGCTCAACGTATTGTCATACTGCGCGAAGTTCTTGGCGATCTGAGAGGGACGTTGCAAACCATCAATACTGATTTAGTAGTGCCGCGATCGAGTGCTACAAACCTTTTTGCCGTATTCAAGCAACAGCGCTGGGTAACAAGTCTCGCCCGTACTTGATTCTGGCGGGAGATCCTTCCTGATTGGAGCATAGCGGTACTTTCCGAAGTAGTCCGAGTTATCGGGCGAAGCTGCGACCATCACGTAGACACCGAGAGCAGCCATATCGGTCATGAACAACTCATACGACTCGTCCGGGTTGATGTTGTAAACTCGGAGGGTGTTAAACTTGAGATCCTTCAGATTCTTGGCGATCACGTCCTTGGAGTACTTGGTGTAGTAGCTGTCACTCACTGCGTACTCGTAGGTCATCTGCGTCGACACAATCAACGCAGATGAGCATACTCGTTGTTGCAGAGGTAAAAAACGCTCTCCAACGTACACCCTTGATCATAAAGCGCTCCCCTGTCTTCTCGTTGTACATCTTGTTGCCACGCACGACGATCACGCCGTCGGCCGCGGCATCGGCGCCATGGGGAGCCCACGCGGCGCCGCAGCAGAGCACCGCCAGCGCCGCCAGGGACGAGAACCACCGCACCATCGAGTTCGCTTGTGAACGTCCGTCTCAACGGCAACAGCAGTGGCGTGGGAGCTGATAGACCCAGACGGCAACGCAACGACTCGCCTGGCTTTTTCGAGGAGGAACCCCACGGAAACGTCAGCATTTCGATTGGGAGACTCGCCAAGAGATGGGGTGTGATTGGTGCAAAACGATGCAAACGGGTTAGGGGAATCCGTTTCCAGGTGGTCGCTGGCAGTTTGAAGCTGAGAGGTGAGCGGCATGGGTTTGCGCGCTGGGAATGTGTTGAGCTCCTTCGTTCACGACCTGATGCGAAACGCAGCGTTGAAACGGTCGCAACGGGGACGATAAGTACGATTTGGATTGTTTTGGAAACGAAGTAGGGATCAGCTAGTTATCTACAGCGATGCAGATTCTCGACCGGTAGCCACGCCACGTCCACTGCTCTTGATCTGGTCCGCGAGTTGTTGGGTCGCTGTTCAACGGAATGTCAGAATCCTGCATTTGGTCATGATCAGCCAGCCCACACTCACCTTTCTTCCTCTTCGCGGCGACAAATGCAAGCGCAATGAATGCCACCAACATGAAGCCGAGAAAAAACCCAACGAGTGCGAACACGATCTTCGGGGCGTTCTTGCTGCTGCTGAGAGTGCTGCATGCAACAGTATCCTTGATACTGCAGTCAGATCCAGACCAGCACGCCAGACACGAACATTCGTTTGTGCCATTAATCTTGAGGCACTGGCCGTTTGTCCCACAGTCGGACGAAACGTTGCAGCTTCCGCCACCAGAGACGACACTGAGAGTACCGCCACATATGGAATCTTGTGTTGTGCCCACAGCAGATGAAACCTTCACGTCGCACGTGCCACCATCACTGTCGCAAACCGCACCTTGTCGAGTCTTCGCCACCCAAATGTCTGTGCTAGCAATCTTAAGATCGCTTGAGCTGCAGCTACTCACCAACCAACTACTCTTTGTGGCCCGCTTGTTCGTGGAGCTAATTGATTCGGTGACTGTCGGTGCCCACGTGCACTTGGTATCGCTAGTCCAGTTAGCGGGATCACTGTATGGAGAATATTCTGCGAACTGACTCTTCAGGTTGGTGTAGTCGGTGGTAGGCTTGCTGCTGGGAGTGGACAAGAAGTCGAGCGAGCCACCTAATTGATCAACGCGTTGAGATATCTCCCCAAACACCAGCACCATCTAGTTCCGTACCTGTAAACATTGGGAAGCCCGAGCCTAGATCCAGTTTTGCTTCCCCATAGGAGTACGCAAGACCACCAGAGAAAACGTTCGTGAAACCCTCCGTCTGAGATGGAGCTTGATACAGATATGGGACCATCGGCCACTTTCGAGGATTTGAATACGGCTTGTTGTGGCATCCGTACTCTCCGAACCCAATAGCGATAGGCATGCCACTGGCGATTTCAAGAAACTTCGCGTACGTCGCATCGTACGTAGCATCATCACACCATCGATACTCATTGATCATGTAGATGTCGATACTCTTCTGCATCAACCCGTTCTTCATTGTATCGCCACAAAGCAGACCTTGAATCTTCACAACATGGTAGTCTTCTGGTTGCAGCACCGTGCTTGTGAGACTCGGGTTGTCGTACGAGCTGTCAGCTGCAGCGTACGCGAGCGGAATCATCCGCATCATCTTGCTGTTTGCGCGCATCCAGTTCTTCAAGTCCGCTGCATACTGCTTGACGCATGCTCCAGCCATTAGATTGACTTGCATGATCTCGTTGGCGAGAATCATTCCCAGAGTATTGTCGTATTGGGCGAAGTTCAATGCAATCTAAACAAGAAGCATACTCAGTCTTCTGCACCCGCACTTTATCGACTTTACACCAGTATTTACCTTCTTGCCATACTCAAGTAGCAGGGCGGGATAACAGGTATTTCCATCGGACGCTTCAGGGGGGAGATCTTTCCTCATTGTCGCATAGCGATACTTCCCGAAGTAATCGGAGTTGTCTGGGGAAGCGGCGACGAGCACGTAAACCCCAAGTGCTTCCATGTCATTCATGAAGAGTTTGTAGGACTCATCGGGGTTGATGTTGTACACGCGGAGAGCGTTGAACTTGAGGCCCTTCAGGTTCTGCGCTATCGCCGCCTTGGAGTACTGCGTGTAATACTTGTCACTCACTGCGTACTCATACGTCATCTACCCACCCGCACAAGTCAGACTGACAGTGTTGCAAATCATGAGCTCATTTCTACCACGTACGCCCTTGAGCATGAAGCGCTCGCCTGTTTTCGCGTTGTAGAGCTTATTGCCACGCACGACAATCACGCCATTTGAAGAGGAGTTGGATTGCGCTGCCGTTGGAGCAACCCAAGCCACGCAGTAGGCCACCGCGAGCGCCGCCAGCGAAGACAGCATTCGTGTCATTTGCCTCGTTCTTCTTCTCGAGAACGCCGCTGGCGCTTTGGTCTCAGCGGTGTCGATTGGGAGTTCTCTGGACTACACGGTATCGTGGGCCCAACAGGAGTCTGCGACGTTCATAAGAAACCCATATTCGATGGATCCAATAAGGATGCCGGCTGGGTAACAACCATTCAGGATTGGTCAAAATAGAGGAGAATAAATCAGGAGGGAAAGGGATGCAAAGCCACAAGTCGATAAATCATAGATTATTCCGCAATATTAGCAGCAGAATTGTGAAGAACCACAAGCAAAATCGCAAAAACAGAAAGAAAAATTCATTGAGAGACGTACTGTAGCCATCTCAGCCTCAACACCTTCGTTTATTGGCTGTGGCGCCTGCAGAACTGAGCGATGCGCGTGTAAGCATCATTGAGCACTTCATGTGGTGCTGAGAATACAATGCGGAAATAATTGACCATACCGAAGCACTAAGGGGACAATGATTGTCAGATATGCCATCGAGTAAACGAAATAAGTTCAAACGGACCTGGCCAGGGAGGACGAAAACGGACTCTTCATCTAGAAGTTTCTGCGTGAAGTCG
Organism: Pythium scleroteichum; assembly: GCA_023335855.1. Classification (NCBI taxonomy): domain Eukaryota; phylum Oomycota; class Peronosporomycetes; order Pythiales; family Pythiaceae; genus Pythium; species Pythium scleroteichum. The sequence continues at coordinate 5,374 of JAADVR010000224.1, forward strand.
AAGTCGTCCTTGATCCCAGTGAGCACGTTCGTGTCCACTTTAACCTACACAACAGCTAGGATGAGAATCGAAAGGAAACCTTGGAAGCAAACCAGAGTAACATTCACGTACCATCACATACATCGCACCCTGTGGAACAACAACCTTGAGTCCAGGAATCTGGCTCAACGTATCCAGGGTGAACTTGGAGTTCCTCTCGAGAGTATCGTAGTAGTTGATCTTGAATTCCTCGAGCGATGCCGCTTCAGCGCTGCCTGGTGTTGGTGTGAGCAAGTCGGGGATAGCACTCTGGAACAAAGCATTAGTTTCCAACATTGTCTCACGATACATCTCAGTCATTTTGCCCTTACCACCACGAGAGAGCTGGCGCCGAGAATCAGCTGTGACAGCTTGAAGTAAGCCGTGCGGACATCTTTGAGGACATCGTTGCGGTCGTGCACCATGAGCCAGCCGACCCGCCAGCCAGGGATGAGAAACTTCTTCGCGAGGCCACCAACGGACACCACCGGGACGGTCTTCGTGAGCGTAGCCATAGGGAAGAACATGTTGTCTCCAAAGACCATATCTCCATAAATCTCATCGGCGATGACTGGCAGCTTGTGGTGATCCGCAACACCCAAGATCTGCTCAAGGTGTTCCTTCGAGTACACGCTTCCACATGGGTTCGATGGGTTGTTGACAAGAATCGCCTTCGTATTCTCGTCGATAAGTGACTCGAGTTGCGCAAGATTCACCTGCCAGTTCTTCTCCGGCAGCAGATCGTAGAACTTGCAGTTGATTTTATGAGCATCACAGATGACCTGGTAAAGTGGGAAGCCTGGCTTCGGGAGCAAGATGTTGTCGCCAGGGTTCAGCAGACCTGTAAGAGCGATATCGATCGCACCAGAGCATCCACTTGCAATCACGATATCCTGCGACCAGAAATTATACTTTCAGAACAGAAAGCAATTAATAATAGGGTCCAAGTCTCTTACATCCTTGGTGAGTGGGGCGGCAGGGCTACCAAATGCCTGGGCGATTGCCTCGCGCGCCGTTTCCGTACCAGCAGAGTGGATATAGCCATTGTGCTTCATCGAGCTGTCGTACTCCGTTAGTACAACGATGGACGGCCTGGGGGGCGAGATCGATTACTCACCGAACATTGCGCACGATCGTTTCCACGAGGACATCCGGGCACTTGAAGTTCCGAAACACCGTCGGATCGCCTGTTCTCGCAGTAAAAGGCTAACAGTGAGGGTGATGGTTTCTCCTCAGGGCGTAAGCTCGCTTGCGTCTCACCTAGTGACAGCGGAATGAGCGACTTGTCTGAGTTCTCTGGCTTCTTGATGTTGTCGACGATTTTGCGGATAGGGTTGGTTGTGAGCATGGAAAATTCGGACGGCACGACGTTCCAGACGCGCTGGATCTTGAGCTTGCGCACATCCTCGTCGATGCCAGCGTTGGAGCTTGAGCGGGTCGTCATGGTGGTTCTTCGATTCTCTTTGGCTCTGTTCCAGAACGGCACGGATTGATCAATGGCATACTTCGACTGTGGACGAAAGAGTTTGGACGGCAACCACAACCACGCGACAAACCGCCGACGCAACCCTCGTCACTGTCAGACAAAAGTTCAACGACATCCTATGAAATTCAATACCTCTCCCATCAAGCTCAGGTGCATCCGGTAAATTGAGGTAATATTGGCTGTGAAATTGGATGGTGGCCGTTCTATACAGAGCAGGCTTTTTGTTCACAGGTTCTCGGATGCTTTCTCATCATCAACCACTGATTTACATTCGGTCAACATTACTCCAAAGCGAAGCCACTTCAAATCCCAACCTCATACTCCAAATGTTGCTGCAATTACTTGAGTGCAAATGTTCCGCTTGAAGCGCTCGTGCTTGTCGAGTAGATCGTGCTTGATGAGGTCAATATCGTCACCAAGGGCCCCAAAAACAGTCGGTACCCAAGTCGACTCGTTGTCCAGTCGGTCCCAAAAATCGGTGATGAATGCAGAGAAATCGTCTGTAGCGCTGGTCAACAGTTCCTTCCATATCAACGGGTACTCGGAGGCCAAAGTCATTTGTGCAACCTTCAGATCTTCGTCACTCATCGAAAACAGCATAGCTTCTCGCTCGTGTTGTGTGATGGCTTCCGGGGTGACTTGGGAAACACAGACACCCGTTCGAGGCCTATTCTGGGCCAGATATCTCTTCCTTAGTTTCTGGATAGCCATCGTTGTCTCTACGCGGATCATCTCTTCAATCACAATTCTTGCGTAGTATGGAGACATGTCTGGGTTTTTGATAAGCTGGTCCCGTATTCCATCGAACCAGAAGTTCACTGCGACTGTAAAAGCGTCGGAATCGACTTGATGCCACCAGCCTTCGGGAATGTATACCGCATCTACAACCAAGATCTATGAACAGCACAGCATCTGCGCGAACAAAATTTCACCTCTTACTTCCTGGCAGTATCTTGATAACGATCGGATCAGCAGATGCGAAACTTTGATGCTTGGATTGGTCCGGATCGGTAAAGTTGACAGAACTGTGGTTCGCAGATCTTGAGTATATTGGCCGAGGGTGGAGGTTCTTCGTCTGCGATGGCGGGTAGAGTTTCAGTGTTTTCTTCCCATGGAGTACGAACAACACATTTCGATAAGCGTCGTAATGAATTCCGGTTTGGCTCTGTTCGACTGCCATCCATAGGTTCACTTGGGACACTGATTTGGCGGAGAGCGAGCTTGGACTGGATGAAAATAAGTTAGTTCTGCAGTTCAGATATCGAAAGATGGCTTGATAAGCGATCGATCGATTTCTTACATTCGAAAATCCTCCATGACATGTGGTAGAATCGGCTGTGAGCAGGTCTCGTCAGGTTTGAGAACTGCAATTGGGCACTGACACAAGTAGAACTGTAGCCCTTCAACTGAACCAAGCCAGTGGTCCTCGCCGCGGAAGTTGGACACAAAGTAGTCGAGAAAATCACCAAAGCTCGCGTCGATGCTCTGTCGCTCACGATGGTCACCCGAATAGTAGCTGGCACTTTGCTCTTTGCAAGCCAAGTCCACCACTGCGTTTACCGACTTATGAGATCAGTGGCAAACGTAATTCTCTGCTCCATACCTACCTGTGGCGCGATGGCGCTGGAAAGAATCCATTGCCGTGATTGTGAGGGGGGACAGATCCCGCAGAGGGAGCGGCCCAGCGTAGCACTCTTGGCTGAAATCACGGAGGAGAACAGGCTCGGAGCCTCCGATCGCCTCCATTTTGTCGTTCATGAGGGATCAGATGCTCGATATGAGATGGGCCAATCGAACCCAACTTTTCCTGAATCATCAGATTTGCGGAAATGAGTGCATCGAGCAATTGTGCTGGGCGAGTTCTCGTCTTGGCTGCTCTCGCAGCAACGTTGTCTGTCGTCCTATGGCGCCTGACGTGCCAACCCTCTTGTGCGCGAAATGCCAAACGAACTAAGGTGCAGCGCCGCGAGCAGCAGCGACAAAGCCGTCGGCGCCTGAAAGACGACCGAGTCCGACGCAAGCGAGTCGAACGCGCAAGCGAGCGCAAAGAATTGGACCTGCTCATGAGTGATGAGCAAAGACGCGAGCAAATGGAACGAATCAAGATGCAGCGTGTGGAGCAATATGCAGGTTTTACGTCTGAATTACATAGTGTTCGTCAGTACTAACAAATGCGATGGCGTGCAGCAAAAGCTGGACGACGGTGTCGCAAACTGTCTTCGAGTCGTCGTAGATTTGGCATTCGCACATGAGCAAACCGAAAGGGTAAGGATTTTGTTTGTAAAGGCCTCTGCTAAGCACTGACTCTCGATATGGTAAGGAATGTCACAGTATCTTCAAGCAACTCGGATGTGTCTACGGCTTCATGAAGAAATGCACTTTTGATCGTCTGATCTCGCTTCGTGTTGCATCTTATAAAGGGCGTAACGCCGACATTGGAAAGCAACATGGGCTCAATAGCTGGAAGGTACCACTGCCAAGGTTCTCTCGAATCTTGCACCTGCTAACAGGAGCTGCACTAGATTCACTTGCATGAGGAGCCGATCGAGAACGTCTACAAGGCAGACAAGATCATTTACCTGTCTCCCGACGCCAATGACCCCCTCGTTGACTTAGATCAAGATGCCGTGTATGTTGTTGGAGGCATCGTGGACCGCACAGTTCGTAAAGGACAATCTTTGGAGAAAGCGCACTGCCACAACATCCGAGTTATGCGACTACCACTTCACGAGCATCTGAACGTCCGCAAGACTGTGCTCAACATCGATTCTGTCTTGATCGCTTTGATCGCGTTCTCGAACCATCGCGACTGGTCAAGAGCTTTTGAAGTCGCCATTCCGAAGCGGATGGGAAGCCGAGCTGGCAGCGTTGGTGGAATTTGAAATGTATATCTGATTTTCTACCAATCATCGACAAAGTTAATCTGAGACCTGTGACCAATCTGTGACGAAGAGAACGTACTTTAGAGAGAAGATCGATGGCACATGTCACAGTTGACACAAGGAATTTGAGCTATATGATCCACGTCCCCATTCACCTTCGACCCCACGACCCGCTCTTATTCATTGCTTCACATTAGACCTGGGCAGAATCAACAGCTGGGGTTTCTTCGCCAGATCCTGCCGCGGCCTTGGAGTGGCGCACGCAAAATCCATGGCGTTGAGCCCACTTCTGGCATGATTCTTCTGCGCATCGAGAACCTCCACCGTGAGCACGGCAGTGGCCCTTTGAGATCGCCCCCTTCTCGCAACCTGGATGTTTGCAGCGAACACCACCCCCATGGGTCTTGCAGAAGCCACGAGACTGAACAGCACGCTTACAGCCGTCCACACTGCAGTACTTAACACCGCCATGAGCACTACACTTGTGGCCAAATTGGGCAACTCGCTTACACCCCGATTGGGAGCACAGTCGACGCCCACCATGGCCAGAACAGGCATTATTGAACCGAGCAAACTTGGTACAACCAGGGACCTCACAACGACGTCGTCTGTATCGCTTCTCGTCCTCAAGATGGCTGTCGGATCCTTCGTTGCCCAGCACAGACTTGCGCGCGGTATCAGCCGTTTGTTCTTCTCCAATACTTACATCTTCGTTCGAGTTAGATTGCGATTTATCTCCGCCATCCCTCTCGACTGCCGGAGCGGCCTCGGTCGGCGCAACTGATTCGGCTGTTTTGGCCTCACCATTGGCGGCAGTGGCCTCTCCCTCGGTGCTCTTCTTCTTGCTGCGCGTCATCACCGCCGCCATGAGCAAAGTGTCGATCCATTCGCGCTGTGGATTCTCCCCCGCAGCGCCTTTAGCTTTGTTCGCGTCCTCGGTCGAAAGGGGTTTCGCTTCGGTGGCCGCACGCGCCGCATCGTTTTGCCCCGCCTCACTCATAGCACTCTCCGTTTGCCCACTTGCCCAATGGAGGTTTTGGAGCTCACCACCAACCCAAACACAACTTCGTCAATTTTTGGCAGGTAATTAATTATTATGAATATTTAGAAATGTAATTTGTACTTCTTTACATCAATTATTACCGGTTATGCATCCACATCTATTATAATTTGAAAAAGGTATGCACCATGTCGCACACACCGATTCATCTGGCTTCCATATCTGATGAGAACCGCTGTATGAGGGAAGAGCGCTAAAACCAGTTCGTTCTTCTGCTCTGTATTTCCCCAAGTATCTCGGACCTAAGGATGTTGCCTTCATTGTTGTGGTCTGTCCAGTGTGTGGCGCGGGCGTCATCAAGCCGTTGATCCCAAATGTCTAGGTTCTCGAAATTGATGAGTTCGAAAGGTCGCCGTGCCAGGCTTCAGGATGGAGCTGGCAGCGTCCGGTGATATCGCTTCAGTGGCGGGTTTGGACGATGAGGGAAGACCACAACATACATGGAAATGTCCTCTGTGTTGCAAGATGAATACACCGACATCCGAAGGAGGTAGTATTGAGCCTGATAAATGTGCATGCTGTGGAAGAGACCGAGAACCAAGCTGGTTGCGAGTAGGCGGCAAACGCTTACAAGTAAGCCAGAAGTGCACGACATTTTCTTAATGTACAATATTTCTTATGTTAAGGTATTCAGCTAGACACTGGAGTCATTTTCCAGCTTCCCAACGATTCAGCGTTTGGTGTCAGAATCGGTATCGCCGTAGCAGTCGATTACCACAGGTGCAGCGTTCAAGTTTTGGCTCTGTCCTCCGAGGAAGAATGTTTGAACTCAATCACGAGCTCTAGCGGGCAACGAAGGAAACTTCAATTTGACATGATCAAGATAGATCGGCACCAAGTGCAAAACTTGGTGGCGATCGCGCCAGAGGATAACCATGTCAAGGAGCTGGTGACCATTATTGGATACCATAGAGTATGTTGCGAGTGTCAACGAATTTTCAGAACCACGCGAGGATGGGACAATGAGGACAGAGAAAACCATCATGATAAAATTCAAGCATTAGAAGATGAAATCACTCGGCTCAAAGCTGAAAAGGCACAAAACTTCAAGCTGCGAGACTATCGTCGGGTGCTCGCAAACTCGAGTGAACTCAAACACCTCGACGAAAAAGTGACGGTCATGAAACGCGGTCACGAGATTCTTGGGCACGTATCTTGCCCTCATTGCGGAAGAAGACAAGATTAGAGGGAGAACCACTGCTGACGTGATGAATTCTTGGGGCAAAAAAACGTGGATTAAATAAAAACGTGGATTAAATAGTACCTGGATTTCTCTCATACTGGTGGCCACGCACGCGGGTCAATCTTGTACGATTCTCACATTGAAGTCCGTCGTTGTTGATTAGAAGAGTAGCATACTACACATCTTATAGGTGGGATTATTGAATCGCACATCCGAACCAGGAATCACCCGAAGCGTCCGCCGGCATTTCGACGAGTGATGTATCCAGTGCTTTCATCGCGGCTACTACATGCCGAGCAAAATGAGGATTCCATACACGGTCGTACATGAAGCGAGAGGAAAACGAAAGCTGCTTCTTGAACATCGAGACGTCTTCCTCGCTTCCCCAAACTTTGCTTCGTTCGATGATCCAAGGGATGACAAGCTTCTTTGGTCGCGCTGCGCTATAAACTCGAGGCATCACAAACTTGTGGAATGTTTCCTCGTTGAATGTCGCTATAAGCGCCGGTTGGAGTGCTCGCTCTTCGATATTGAGCACGTGGTAGAGAACAACGTTGAGCTTCCGGATGTCCTCTTGAAGTGTCTGAAGTCGGCGCTGCCAGGACTGTACAGCAGATGCAGCATCAATGGGGAACACCTCTTCCTGCGCCATTATTGCATTCGTCATGAACGTAATCTCTTCGTAGCATTCAGCGATCTCTCGTTTTGCTGCATACTTGATCTGCACAAGAGGGCGCAGCACGTTTGCCTTGATGCGTTGCTGTGCTTGAATGTACTCACAAAAACAGTCTCTGAACCATGTGAAGAATGTCGACGTGTTCCAATCTCCAGCAGCCTTCTCCTTCGATTGTGCGCGCTCGAGAAATCGATCAATGACGAACAGAGCATGGCGTACTGGTTCGTGAAGACCGAGTAGAAACTTGGAGCTCCAAAGATCCTTCAAATCAACTTGGGAAAGCACTGCAGAGAAAATAAATCTGGCGCCATCGTGCTTTGATGGTGGTGGAACAGCCAACGAAGAGGCGTCTTGAGAGCCTTGTGCAGATAAGAGACGTTGGAGGGTCTTGTACTCTGACGGAGGTTCGTGAGAGCGGTTGGAGTCCTGGCTAAGCATGCGCCGCACAGATGAAGACTTAGAATCTGCGACGTGCAACAGCTGCGCGTCACTGTGAGTGGGCGAATGCTCCGGTTCATTGTTCATCTCAAGGACTTTCATGTTCCAAATGTTCTCGCCGTCGGCTTTCTCCGCTCCTTCGTAGTCGCTCTTGTAGTCAATTCGCGAGAGCGCGTGGGCGACTTGAGAAATATCGATAAACGTACTGTTCTTTTGTGCCGCGCTTGTGCTGGAAGGCGTGGTCCAGATGTTGATGTAGAACTCGCTGTCGTCTGTCGGAAAGCGCACGAGCGTCTTCTTCTTCTTCGCGTATGGGTTGCCGCGGGGGTCGATCGAAAGCGCCTTGCCTTTCTCCAGTAGCATGCGCTTTCCGCTCTGCATGAAGAACGAGCCGACCCGGCTCGTGATAGGAGGCTGCGCCGCAGCTGTCGTCATTGCGGCGGGCGCTCCTCACCTACTTCTTCTGGCCACTCGCTCTATACCGCCGCTCGGTGGACACCCCTCGCCCTTGGTGATCCGCGCAGCTGAATGCCGAGGTTAGACTTCTCTCGCGGCTGGGAGTGGGCGAGACCGTGGCTGGCAGCGTTAGGCCTTTCTCGGCGACACCTTCCTGTTACACACACCGTCGGCCGTCAACCCCAGGTCAAATGGCGTCGAAGTGGATTTTCTTCCTGAACCCATCTGGGCAACTCATCGATATCAGCCAATCAGTTCTGCTCACCCAAGGAGTAAAACCTCACGGGGCACACGAAAGAAAAAAAACGAATATAAGTTACCGGTACACAAAGCTTCCGGAAATCTGGACTCTGTGTTGGTCCGGGATCCTGAGGAGCCGCGGCCGGATATGGGTCAGGCAGGCACGACAGACCCGCGACGCATCGGCGCCAACGATCCGCGAAGCGTCGGAGCCTGGGAGGCGCGGCACACGCGAACCCTTCAGGCGCTCGATAGCAGCTCGCCAGACGCCATGGGGCAGCAGGCGTCCACGTCCGCGACGCGCGTAGCGCCGCACTACGTGCCGCTCTGCGACAACGTCAAGCCCGGCGACGCCTCGGGCCCGTCAGCGTCGGACGACGTTAAGGACGCTCTTAGCAAGATCCTCGAGTTTGGTGCCGCCCTGAGTACACTGCCCGAAGGTGAGCGACTAGCCCGAGATGGCCTCTGTCAAGTTTGGGTGGGCTGATCGTTACGCTGTAGATGTTGAGTGGAGTGGAAGCGCGGCAAAACTGGTGTCCGAACAGACTCCGAATCAATGCCTTGAAGATATCCAAAGCTCGGTGGACTCGGTCAATGAGCTCTTCCAGTACATCTCGAACCTAGCTGCGCTCCCGGTGGATTCAGTGAATTTCGACGGTGGGGATGGAGGCGCATTTGATGCTCGCGTTGCAGCCTACGTGAAGTCTCTGCAGACTCTGTACCAGGTGACCAAACGAGAGAAGCAGCGCTATGAGCAGCGGGTGCTCGCCACACGAATGCAGGCCACGTCACAGCGCAAAGTCGCGCCTCCTCCACTACCGCTTCCGACACAAAACTGCATGGTGATGGGCTGGGAGATCGTTATTCATCTCCTTAAGGCGACTCGGGCGGAGAACCCATCGCAATACCAAAAAGCTCTACAGATGCTGCAAGAAAACGTTAAACCTCTCAAGCCTACCACGTATTCGGACAGCATGTACTTAGCTCCATCGGCCTCTTCATCTTTTGATGCGCTCAGCGACTGCTTAATCGGTCTCGCAACTATGATTCCGGGCAAGGACAGAGCTACGGAGTTGTCCATTGGTGCGAAAACAATCGAGACACTCACTGAAATCGCTCTTGCCCGAGGTTCATTGGCCACACTACTGAATGTGGTACTGTGGTTGATAAATCAGCCTGCATCGGCTCCCGTCGACCTTGCCATCTCGTTGTCGAAGCTTGCCGGGCTGAAAGAGCAGCAACTTTACGGCAAATGTGAGGCATCAGGTGAGCTGTATTGTTGTGGACAGAACTCGTACGGCGAACTCGGCATAGGTGACGACATCGAACGACATCAGCTCACAAGCGTCTCTCTGAGTGGGTGGGAAGATATTCGACAAGTCGTGAGCGGCAACGAAGTGCTCGCAATTTTGACTAATGGGGGCGTCGTCCTAACGTGCGGTCTTAACAAGAGCGGTCAATGTGGACATGGTCATTTTGACGAGCGAGTGATGTCACTCCGTCCAGTTCAAGCTCTTCGGTCGCAGAGGATCAAGTTTATCGCTGCCAGCAACGGATGCGAGCACCTCATTGCTCTGACTGAGGCCGGGTTGGCTTACTCATGGGGATACAACGACCGTGGACAACTTGGCCATGAGAATCTGACGACCAAGATCCACTTGCCCAAGTTGATTGAGTCACTCAAGGACAAGAAGATCAACTTTGCTGCTGTAAGCTACCACCACAGTGCAGTAGTCACCGAGAGTGGCGAGCTATACACTTTTGGAATGAACGACTGCGGTCAACTTGGGCTCGACCATACCCAACACATGGCTGTGCCGCAGCATGTGAAGGCCCTCGAATGTCAGGAGGTGTCGATGGTGGCATGCGGCTTGTATCACACAATCGTTTGTACGGCTGTGGGCGAACTCTTTACCTTTGGTAAGAATGACTATGGCCAGCTCGGCTTGGGCCACAGCCGACAGATCAAGCTACCAACACTCGTACCGCTGCCAAGTGAGATGGTCTGTTTCGTAGCGTGTGGATATTATCACTCGAGTGTTGTGACCACAACTGGACACACATATTGTTTTGGAAGAAACGACTACGGTCAGCTTGGTATTGGCTCGAAGATCCATCAGAATGTGCCGACCATGGTGGCACTGTCTGCTACCACAAGGATGACCAGAGCCACTTGCGGCTGCTATCATACTGTCCTTTTGTCGGAGCAAGGTCAGGTTTTCGTGCATGGCCGAAACAACAAGGGGCAGCTCGGAAACCGAAGCAGCGCGGATTCATTACTACCAGTTCCTCTCAAGGTGAGGCCAGAGAAGAATTCAAGGCGATGTGTTGATGTCGCTGCAGGTTTCTACACAACATCCCTTATCTTCGAGAGGAAGAAAGACAATGACGATGGAGATGCAATGGTGCAGGACCAGAACTGTCTCATAGCCATTTGTGGTCGTGTTGATATTGACAGATCCGGCGAGATAGAAGGTCTCAGTAACTTCGGCTCAGTGTCAACGATCGGCATCGCGCTTTTTGAGGGAAAGTGGTTCTACGAAGTTGAAGTGGTTACCTGCGGACTGATTCAGATTGGCTGGATTGACAACTACTTCCAAGGCAGCTCCGATCAAGGCGAAGGTGTGGGTGACCACACACATTCTTGGTCTTATGATGGAAATCGACAGCGCCGCTGGAACAGCGGATCATCTTCATATGGAGAAAAGTGGAAGGCTGGGGATGTAATCGGTTGTCTGCTCGATTTGGACTCGAATGAGATGAGTTTTTATCGGAACGGAATCAATCTCGGTGTCGCCTTCACGGACATGAAACGCAACCCGTCAGATCCCCGGCAAGGATTGATGCCTGGTATCAGCCTCGAGAGGGGTGAAATTATCCGTGTCAACCTTGGTCATCGACCATTCGCTCATCCACCGACAAACGCGGGGGATTTCGATGGCGTCCATAGGGGAATGATTTCTCCAGCTACTGCTGCGCTTGTCAAAGGCAGCATTGATGTGTCAGATATCCGGCCTGTCGCCATGGATGGATCCGCGACGGTCATGGTGAACAACAAAATTTTCACTATCGGTGGGAGCCTTCGTTCTGAGTCAGATGCCAGTAACCATGTTTGGGTGTTCTCGTTGGAGACGAAAAGATGGGAGAGATGGTCAGACTTTCCTATCGGTATCAAGAACCATCAAGTTGTGGCAATCAGTGATGATCACATTCTGGTGGTTGGTGGAGAAAGCATGACACCAACCTCCCGTCATATGGACCTGTATAAGTGTTCTACGTGCAAGACAGCGGATGGATCTCTGCCTGCGTGGGAGCTGATTCAGGGTGCCATCGGCTCTGCGAATACCCTCCCAGTCCCTCGTGCACACCACACCGCTGTAACATTGCGTGCTCGACTCGACTCGATGGTTGTGATGTACGGTGGAATATCTGCTGAAAATGAACTCCTTGGTGACGTGTGGTATCTGTCTCTTGAAGATTTCTCGTGGTCACGCCTGCCAAGTACGCTATCACTCGACCCAGGACCGCGCAGTGGCTGCTCTTCTGCTGTCATTGGTGAGAATGTGTTCATCTTTGGTGGTCAAGACAAGGAGGAGAAACTACGGGGTGACTTGTGGCGGTACAACACGTTCGATCGTGTGTGGCATCTGTGTTACGACGACAACATAACAAGTGTAGTTGAGTCCAGCACAAACGGGTTGTCTGAGCAGTCCGGAAAGGGCGAGTTCGTTCCTATGGTGCCCGAGGCACGAATGAACTACAGCATATGTGCTGACTCGGGGAATATCTGGGTCTTCGGAGGTACGTCGCAATCGGGTCAATTACTCCACGACATGTGGTGCTTTAGTGTAGCATCAAATCAGTGGAGTTCCGTCGAAGTGTGTGCCGACGGTGACGCTGAAGGTCGGGGAAAAGGCGTACTCATGCTTTCTCCGGGCTCGGCCACAGCCTTACCCAGTTCTGCATCTGAAGGAGGTGCACTGTCGGGAAGACTACCATCAAAGATGTTGCTGTACGGTGGAACTGTTTGCTCTGGTGGTATTACAGCGCGGACTGCTCAGCTGCACGAGTTTGTGGCTATGGACTCCTCGAAGAATTTCAATTCTGATCCATCCAAAAATTTTACTACGAGCGGTAAGTCATCAGTTATCCTTGGGGCGCTTCGAGCAAAGTGTACGGCTGGAACTTCAAGATTGTCCCAACAATGTCTGCCTTGTGCTGCGGACTCGGCAGTCTGTATTTTAGCTCACCTCGATCGTCTCTCTGGAAGTGATTTGCCCGGTGAAGATGTTGACACGATTCAGTTATCCAGATGCGCTTACCGCTCACTTTGTGTGAATCCCAACAAACAAACTTTTACTGCTTCGCTCGGACTGCTCACGAACTATTCGACAACTTTCCAGCGGAAATTTGCCGCCGATGTGGAATTCACTTCGGTTGATACGAGTGTGGTTGCTGATGTCCTTTATCCCATCCTGGTCGTTATCCGGTTGCTCAAACTGAATCTGTTCGAGGTGATGTCAATCGTGTTCGCCTTGTTTGGTATTGCCACTAACACTATGTCGCCAATGTAGCTCTCAAGAAGTAGTCTCGATCCTGCTGAGGTCGGACTGTCTCTTGCTTCGATGCAACCAGGAGGAACTCTGTTCTCCCTCCGTGAGATTCTGTTTAGAATCACGGAGCATTCCTCGCCGCCACATCTCGACGGGGAGGTGGCATGGTTCTACAGAGCCGTGAAACAAGAAACAGCTGCCACCATTTACCACGGCTTCTCCATCTTGTTCCCGTCGCTTCTTGATCGAATTGAGGTCATGAACAAACTCATGCAAGTTGCTTCAGGTTTGGACCCTACCAAGAAGCTCCTTGTACCGATGCTGTTACCATGTTTCACGTCAACAAAAATGCTGTTTCAACTTATGAGTGAAGCCCAGTCAAGCAGGACCTCCTACACCCAGTCCACGCTCGATTCGCCGCGATTGATTGCCCAATTTGCGTCAACACTTCTGGACTCGTTGTGGATGCGGACGAAGTCTATCATTGATGTGTGCGAAAGCGTTGATTCGGGTGCATCATTGAAGAAACTGAGCGACGTCGAATGTTCAGGGGAGTTCAAATGCCTTAACGTGTTGATCCGAGCGTCGGTCTTCTGGTGTGCAGTTTCCACGGATCATGGATGGCCGATAATGGAGTCGGTGAGTGTCAAACTAGTCTCATACTTCGTTACACTCCTTAGGCGAACGGTCAACCGGCTCGACGAAGTGAACTTTCCCCCCATTCTTGTGCGAAGCACTTTTGTCGGTAAACTTTTGCCATTCGTTCTTGTCAGTGTCGGCTCCCTGCCCAGCGTGCGTGAGACTTTCTCGTCCACGTTTGAAAATTTCTGGCCTCACTTGGAGGAGTTACTGACGCAATTACACTCAGTTTTGTGGTCTACACACCAGAAAAACTCTTTCTCAACTGAGTCAGAACTGGAAACCTTGCATCTCTCTGCGGTTTCATCCCCTCCACTGCATGCAGCTTCTCCAACCACCGTAGCGGTTCTCTTCAAGACACCGGTCCGTGCTACGGCAGAGCTACGTGTCCTGATCGGTTTATCAACCAGCTCTCACCTCTGCTATCATGATGTGGTGTCAGCAATATGGAAGGGGATCGTCGGGAGCGGGGTAGCTCAAGTAAAGAAGATTGGAAGCGTAAACGGTGCTTATGAAGATATTTATCGCATTTCACTGCCACCAGGAATGGCCAAACTCTTCGCGTCTCCGACTATTGATATCTTATCGCATGGAACCGAGTTGCCTCAAGACCAGGCAAGTTTGATGCAAATCGATCTGTCTTCAATATCTTTCTCGCCAAGTGCAATGCTTCTTTCACAACACATTCAAGTATTAGATCAGCCTAAATCTGCGAATCCAGCGCAACCTGCTCCCACTCCAATTGGATTCACGGCGAAGAAGGTACCAGTGGAAGAAATTCCAGCCCACAACGCACAGGAAACAAGATTGAGCATATCTTGGTTGAGTGACTTGCATCAAATTTGCGTTTGGCTCGGAAGCCATTACGCCGCGTCTCTGCTTGTCGGATCAAACTCGCTTGATCAAGATGTAGAGCTCGAATCGCGTTGGCTTGAATCACGTCTTCTACGCGGTGGGTTGGTAGATACCCCTCATTTCGCGTCGACAACAACCCAGTCATCCGATTCACATGCGTCAGACGCTGATGGCCCAAATCAACGAAACGATGCAATTCTTCGGCAAATTGTAAACGGTATTGGTGCTGGAAAGAAGCTTGTCGAACAAGTGAAGCTAGCACTGGATCCGGGGATGGTAACTAGTTTGGGAGGGACGAACCCGAAGCTCGTAGCGGCCCGTTTGAAGCGGCAAGATAGTGTTGAAGCTGCATTGGAAAAAAGCGGAGGAATCGAAGCAGTGGATAAAGCTGTCCGTATCGCATTCGCCGTCTTGCTCAAGCACAGCAATGCCTCGTACGTGAATGATGGACTTTCCAAATTGTGTACGCCATCAGAACCCGTCATTGACTTGTGGAGATCTGCTTTGCTGCTTCGTCGATGGTAAGAGATAGCTAATGCCTGATTGGATGTTCCCAGTGACTTAACAGAGATCAACAGGATTGTTCGGGAACAACAGAAACTGGCGAGTGAGCGAAGCTCAGTCGAGTCGATGAGCTCAGACGGACTGATCAAAGAACGGCAAGAGTTACTGTACTCGACAGTATGCGACCCTGTCATACGACGAGGACTACTTCTTCTTTCACTTTCAGCTGCTCCTCTATCGGAAATTCCATCATCGGTGGCCCCATTCAGCCTCCTCCCCGGAGTAGCAGCTGTAACAAACTACGGTACGTGCTGGCGACATTTTTCCACAAACAAGCCTCTAACCTCATTTGCACGACACATGTACATACAGAGAAATCACTGAGAGAAGACCTTGAGCTTGACAACCAACACGAAATAGCAACTCGGCAGCTGAAGCTGTTGGTCGGAAGTAGGTCAATGGACACGATCGAGGAAGAAGACGAAAAGATCCAAGCCGACATTTTCGCTTTCTTGCAGTTCTCTCGTAAGCAAAACGCTGTCCATGAGACAGTGGGCGGAGGCACAATCGGCGAGGAGCTAGACGCGCGCGTACGATCAGTGCTTGAGGCACATCGGCGAAAGGGTCAAGAGCGACTCGCGGGTTTGATGATCTTCTCGCGTCTGCTGGAAGCAACAAAATCGAATCCATCTTGCCGACTCAGCATTATTCCCTCTCTATCTTCAGCTTTCAAGCGCCTAGTCAATAAAGGCGAGGGTATCGATATTACTGCTGCTGTAGTCGAGAAAGTGCACTATTTGGATAGCCTCGAGTTCGTAGGCTCAACGCTCAGGGGCAAGATTCGCGAGGAGTTTTTCTCACTATTATCAAGCCTACTCACTCTCGCTGCTGAGCACATTCGCAGTGTCCGCGGCTCGACAGAGATAGGAAAGTCAGGAGTCGTGGAGGTGAAAGCATTGCCACACTGGGTCCACCATGCAGTACAAGAAGTGGTGCAAATATTTGAGGCGTGCAGCATCCCTTTCCGCAACGAAGATTGGGTTTACCTCAACATGATCAATCTCCTCCCGCTCATTACCGAGTTGTCGAGTTGGAAAAGCTGGAAGACTACGACACAGCTTGACTTCTCCGAAGATTACCGATCCGAGCCATCCAGATGCGAGAAAGGTTCGATCGTGCCTGTTGCAAGTGGACAGCGATTTCCAAGAATTATCTGTGCGAGATCAATCACTATCGGTACTGACCTGCATCAACTAAAGCTTTCAAGTGAGCTTGGGGGGCTCGCAGTGTTCCATCATGCTCTTTTGTGCGGACGGTGGTTTTGGGAGGTTTCCATCGTTTCCCAAAATACGACGCCCGTGTACGTAGGATTAGCGTCCAGTCTGGATGACTTAAATCTACCAAGGCCTCCTCGCTCGCAGCTTGGAGTGTTTATTGTGAAAGAGTTGTCCGCCGCCATAGTGCATGGCTACTCGCAAGGATCCTGCCTCGAGTGCAAGCGAAGTTGCATAGTTGGTGTGATCTACGATTGTGGTGAGAAGAAGCTCGACTTCTACATTGATGGCGTTCGTGCCAAAGTTATTGCCTTGGAGACTACCAACCTGGGCCCCACCCGTCAACTCTACCCAGCTGTTGGATTACAAGGTGCTGAGCTGGTTTGGAACCTTTCAGCAAGAGTCCCCGAAAAGATTTGGGGAGCTAGCAGTGGTTTTCGGTTCTTAGCACCTGTAGTGTCTGGATGCCTTATCGCTAGCCCAAATGATGGAAAGACCATCAGCTTGGATTTCAAAACTAAGGGACGACTGTTACGACTCTCTCCTGATGGGACCACTGTCGTAGCTGGCGACATTAGCTGTTCCGATGAAAATGTCGAGACTATCTTCGCAAACCAAGCATTCGACTCGGGCTTGCTTTATGCAGAAATCCAGATTTTGTCCAACGGGCGAGACGAATATTGTCTACTCTCAGTTGGGCTGGTTGGTTGCGACTTCCAGTCAGGTGATACTCTATCGAATCGTCATACGTTGGAGATGTCAAACACCTGGCCGAACGAAGCATCGGTTGGAGGGACGTTTGGAGTGCTTTTTGACTTCGACACCGGCCGAATCACTCTCTACCCCAATAACAGTAAGCCACGAAGTGTGACAACAGACCTGGCGAAACTGAAAAGACCATTTATCCCTTCAATATCCGCCCTGTGCAATGGCGCAGTCTTCAGGATCAATTTCCACCCGAGGAATCGCCTAGAACTTCCGCCAAACGCTATTTGGCCTGCAGCCATCGGCGAAAACACTCACGTCTCGTCATCGAACGATATCCAGGTAGGGAAGTTTCTCCAGATGCAAGTGCATAGCTGCGACGGTGGCGAGTTCAGTGCTTCTCACGCGGCAAGAAATTGCCTACTGGATGATGCATCCGTCTTCAGTTCAGCAAAGGGTCGAAATGTGCATATTGTTCTTCGCCATGAGGTCGATACGCCATTCTGTGTCAGTTATGTGACAGTACGAGGGCCTGGCCCGGGTTATTCCAGCCCACTTCGGCATGCTCTAGTATTTGTCACAAGTTCGGTTCCGGATCTACAGCTCCTCAGTGAGTACGATGACATGACACCTGAGGAATTTGCCTGTTTGCCTTTTCCAGCTGTGTCGTTACGGAGTGATCGCAATCAGTACTCTCCAGTGGCGTACTTTGTTTTGGACGGGAGTTGCGCTCACGTCTCCAAACAACTCGCTATGCCAGTGCAAGGACGTTATGTTGTCGTAAAACTACTGTGTCCCGCTTCTGGGGGAAACATTGATGTCGGCTACATCGGTTTATGCGGCACATTTGACAAAGAGAACGGCCCTGCATACGCGGAAGGTGCAGTACTGGAGGTGCCCTGTGACGAATGCAAGTCATCGAGTCTCCAAGGTGTTACCTACTCGTTGAAGGACGACAGTTCATTACGTATTTGCTCCACGTGCTATGACGATAATCGTGGTTCGCTCGATGCAGCTTACTTCGCGCATGTCGGCGTAGATGGGGAAGGCCGCAACGACGAGAGCTTTGCACTCTGCGCCCCACGAAAAGCTGGCGTCGACCGCCTGGGCCAGTTGGTTGCATTCAAGCGACCAAAACCAACCATTGTTGGAAATACCGCCACCTCTCTGGATCTGTGTGCTGTTGGGAACACACCTGGGGGATCTAGTCACGGGACGATCTCGGATCGATCATTGATATGGTACGACGACTGCGAACTGTTCTCGTGCGGGCAGAACAACTACGGAGAACTCTGTTTTGGACATTGTAATTCGACGACAAAGTTGGAGCATGTCCCATTCTTTTCAACCAAGAGCATCAGAGAGATTGTCGGCGGCAACGAAGTTTTGGGGGTCTTAATGAAAGATGGTACTGTATACACGTGCGGACTGAACAAAAGTGGCCAGTGCGGTAACGGAACGTTCGAAGAACGTGTACTAGTTGCCTCTCCAGTTCGAGCACTAACCGGTATAGCCATTGAGATGATAGCAGCTGCGAACGGTTGCGAGCATATGGTCGCAGTTGCTTCTGATGGCTCGGTCTACTCGTGGGGCTACAATGACCGTGGACAACTCGGATTGGGCTCCACCATTTCAAAGAGCCACACTCCCCGACTAATCGAGTCACTGCGAGATAAGTATTCGATCACGTCAGCTGCAGTGAGCTACCATCACAGCGCAGTGATCACTAGTGCTGGCGAGCTGCTGACGTTTGGAATGAACGACTGTGGTCAACTTGGCTTAGACCATCTCCAGCACCAACACACACCCCAACTCGTTGATGCATTATCAAGCCAAGTAGTTACACGGGTTGCTTGTGGTCTGTACCACACTATTGTCGTCACAGCTGGAGGAGAGCTTTTTTCGTTTGGAAAGAACGACTACGGCCAGCTCGGTCTTGGCCATGCTCGAAACGTCAAGGTACCATCGTTGGTTCGCGTTACCATTGGGGACAGCGACGAGAAAATCGTTGATATCAGTTGTGGATATTATCACACTGTTGCGATCTCTGACAGAGGAAAACTGATCACTTGGGGCCGTAATGACTATGGTCAACTAGGAATTGGCAGCAAAGATCACAAGAATACGCCACAGTATGTCCCGCTCCCACTGTCGTCACGTATAAAGAAGTCATCTTGCGGCTGCTACCATACATTGATTATGTTGGCGAATGGTCGAGTCATGGTCTTCGGGCGCAACAATAAAGGCCAACTGGGAGCTGGTGCTCGCACATTACCATCGGCAGACTTACCGTTGCCGATTCCACTCACCTCGCTTTCGAATGATGAAGTCACTTGCATCGCCGCTGGCTTTTACAGCTCATATATCTTGACCGGCAGGTCAAACCAAAACCACGAAGCAGAGAGAATCAAGGATGATCACTCACAGGTGAAAGATCTCGCTGAGCAAAATAACGCTGAAGCACTTTATGAATCGTTGATGAAGGAAATTGATCGAAACCAAGAACCACCGAGCAGTATCGAATCTGGCCCACTCCAAGTGCGTCATGGTAACGTGCATCGGAAATTGCCGCTGCTCAAACTGCACGCTGCGGCATGGGCAATGGTGCGAGCACTTCTATACCAATCAGTTTGTGGTGATGGCAAGCAAAATCGAACGTCGATGGCAGACTCGACTAGTGGCACTGTTCTACGCAACTTAGTCGAGTTCCTCTTGAACAACTTACGAGGATTGCAGGTTGAACTTGGCAAAGAACCAAGTGGCACTCTTCAGAGATTGGGCCCACGGTTAGACACATGCATCACGTTGAAAAATGCGTGTGTGGGGCTCCTTGCCTTTTACTCGACGAGAACGTCTATACCAACATCCATTCTTCTTGGGAAAAGCCATGACCGCTTCATTCTCCACCACATCTATCCACATTTCTTTCGCAATCAAATACTGTGGGTTCTACTCGTGTGCGGGTCGACAGACTCTAGCTTATGCCCAGTACTCGCATCGAACGAGAATGTACTGGGAGAAATTTTGAGCGGGATGATGTCACAAGATTTGACATCTGCTACAATCTGTATTCGCCTTGCGACGTTGGTATTCCCAGTCCATTCGGTGTCGTTTGTGAACGCTTCGTTTCGAAAGATTCAGGGCATCTCGACTGCGACATCTGGTGATATTCTCTGTGCACTGACTCTGATGGTCGGGAATCCACTAGTTGTTCGCCCACGACTTTGCAGTCATGAGCTTGGAATCGAGAGGTCATGTTCAAGTTTATGCGTGTCCACCAAATGCCTGAAAGGATTGGCATCAGTTGGTGATAGCGACATCAATGGGCGCAAAGAGGCTGCTTTGGAGGAATCACATGTCGCGTCCGCAAAGGCAGCTGAAGTTGTTTGCCTCATTCGTTGCTTGACGCTCTATCCACCGTGGAAGGTCACTGTAAACGCAACTCTTTCCAAATGTTTTGCCAAGATCGGGAAACTCGACGACATACTTGATGCAGTGAGCGCATATTATTCTCATGTGAGTGACAGTCCAAACGAGATAGAGGCGCAAAGAAGCGTTGAGCCTGTTGAAAGCAAACAAATGAACGACGCATCTACGGAGGATAATGGTGCGAGGTGTCCGGAATCCACTTCAACGTCACCTGAAATCGACGAATCCCCATCTATCGGAAGAGAGAATGATTCAGAGAAGGAATCTGTAGCTGAGGCTACTGAACGCGACAAGATGGCGCTTGCAGTTTGGCAGCGAGCCAAGGATTCCTTAAATTCACTTGCTTCCATTATCGCTGCCGTAAGCATCATTGGTGGCCATGTTGAAATGCTTCGCGAAGGGGGCTTGGCTGTTATTGAAGACCAAGACCACAAATACTCTGGCAAGGTCGGCGTGCTCTCCAGTATTAAGAAAGACAGTCGGGGGGTTCTCGTAGCGGGGCTGACTGTGATGGATACAGAACGCGACTCAGTGTTGCCACCACTTCAACAAGCTGGACCTACTCTCTGCAATGTTCCCGTCCGAAGCCTGAAGGCCATTGAACGAGTACCCCCGCTTCTTCAAATGTTCGACGGACTCGACGGAATAATATCAGCGCTCTCTGTGTTGATCCTCCCGACCATTCATGACTCATCCGGGGAGCTGGATCAGCCTCACAACAACCAAGTCCAAGTGATCCTTGGGCGCCGTATGGAACTATATACAAAACAAGTTCAGTGGCGAGCGACGATGGCGCTTGGCATTTTACTGAAGCAGATGCCTCGCTTGAGTACCTCTATCATCAGCAGCGATACACAACTTCTCGCCAACTTTGCTCAAACTATTGCAGCAGAAGACGCACTGACGAATGCTAACCTGATGAATTCATTCCGAGTAGGCTCATCAGCTTCTGCTGCTGTGAGTATGCTGCACGTCCGATGGATCGGTATAAAGATGCGCCACCTGATGCTGGAGACCGAGCGAGTGGTGGACTACGCATTGGACTGCTATGAAGCCGATACCAGAGATCAAGTGACGCGCAAGCTAGGCCAGCAGAACGCACTATCATGGGGACCTGACGCAATTCAATCACCACGAAAAAATTACACCTCAGCATCTTTGAATGCCAAGCCGAATAGTGGGAATTCCAACACTTCGATTAGAACTGAGAGGGACCGAGCCGAACAGTTGCGGAGTGGGAGAGGTTCATTACCCTTTGGTGTATGGGGGGTTCTGCACCCTCTTCCTCAATTGAACGAGAACGAGAGCGGCGGACCATCAACCCAACCTCAAACTGTCGATTGTGTGCCGTTTCATCTTACAACGCCGCTCGTAAGGGTTGGGCGTGCCGCCGATTCGTGCGATCTGATTGTAAATGACCGCAGTGTCAGCGGACGTCATTTTCACCTTCGTAGAATCCGTCGCGATGGAGAGAGCGGGCCGGAGGAATACTTCGAGCTTCAAGACTTCAGCAAGAATGGGACAATCGTAAATGGCGTGCGTGTGCATGGAACCAGTGTTCGTATTTCTCCAGGATCGCGAATCTCGCTGATTCTCTCCCGTGGAGGACTTGCCACCTACGAATTCCAAGTTCGACAAATGAGTACTGCTGGTGGGGCAGTACATGGCACAATGGGCAACCGCGTTGCTCCACCTCCAATAATTACCTCCACTCACAGTCAAAACAGTGATGGGCGAACCAGCATTCAGGGCCAAGAGTATCAGCAGCCTTGTGCTGTTGGACCGACCCCAATTGTACCCCGTAGCCCCGCGGAGATTCAAAATCGCGGTAGCCGACAGCACCCCGTTGAAAGCCGAATGGATGCTGTCCGCAGTCGGATACCAGGTGGCCAAGGTCTTCGTCTGATAACTTCGATCGCAGAGAGCGAAGTTCCGCGCGCGCTCATCTCGCCAAATCCAGCTGTGGAATCTCCACGAGTCGGTGGATTCAGCTCCCCGCGCTCTTCTCTTCTTCAGGCACCAGCGACGCCTGCAGTCCCAACGTCGACAGTTAACATGTTCACCACTTTTGAATCTTCCTTGCTTTCGCCCGCGTCGCATCAACAGCGGGAGAGCTCATCTGACGACTCGGATTCAGTCGCTGTGCGAGCTCCAGAGTCAACAACCAGCGCAACTAGCGGTACTCTTCGGGTAACCCTCGGCAGAGACAGCTTCTCGCGAGAAAGCGCTCACAGAAACAGTTTAAATGCTTTGGAACCTTCGAGGCTCAAGACTTTCAGCGCGTTGGGAGAACCAAAAGCTGCCACCGACAACGTAAGATTCCAAGTGCGCTGGTTTGTGTCCCGTACTAATCTTGTCGCTACAGGAATCGCCTGCACTCGACCTTGTAACGAGATTGCAAGAGGGTGGCTTCCAAGATGCTACCGTTGAACAGTGCGAAGAAACACTGCATGCTGTGAATGGGGATGTCGACACCGCATTCACGATACTCAACGAACGGCTTCAGGCTCAACAGGTTCGTCCCCCCACCAACTCCTAGAACGAGACATGTGAACTCTTACTTCTGTGTGCATACTTCGTTTCGCAGGCTCTGCACAAAGAAGAACTGAGTTCTCCAACAGTGCAGCGCCTTGCTAGCCTGCTCGCGGTTGGTCCTGTTGCTTGTGCCGACGCTCTTCATCGAACTCAGCAAAATGTTCCGGCGGCAATCCGGCTTCTTCTATCACCATCAGGGCGAGAAATCAATCGAATAGCAGCTAGTGCACAGTCACGAATGAGATTTCGCAATCGACCAACTTCCACGGCGGCTAATTCAACTGAGCCTTCGCTTATGGGAGGTGCAGAGGGGTTGATTAGTTTGCAAGAGATCATGGAGGAGAACCCAAGCTACGCACTCACCGAATCGAGTGTGATGAGTCAATTGCCAAGATTGCGACCATCGAGTCCGACGAAGAACACAACGCACGATAATTTGATTGCGAAGCCTCAGCTTGGACTCTGGGTAGAATGTCTCAGTCAAGTTGATGATCTCGTCGCTCAAATGAGCGCAACAGAAATTGAGGAGGAAGAATCAATATTGAGTGGTTTACTGACAGCTGTCCATTCACGACAACTCCTCGAGCAGATCGTGAGACTTTTTCGAGAGGTGAGTTTGATTAGTTTGATTTAGTCGTGACTAAATTGCAAGGCATGGATTCTGACTGTTTGCCCTTCATGCAATTAGATTCCGGACCAAGCGGATAATATGCTCGCAGCCTTCGGTGACCCAGTCACACTCCGCCAGCTCATTTTGTTTACGCCTTCAAGCAATGAGAGAGACAAGACCATGGAGTCATCAGACGGCGACCTTGTCCAGGAGTCAGGAACAATTCAACGTATCCTATCGCGCACAGCAGAGGATACATTCAATCAGTCGTCAGCAAACTCCATGCTGACGAACATGCGGGCGGTTCAAAAACTCTCTGCAATGTGCCGTGCAATTGACGAGCACGATTGCTGGGCTAGACGCAAATCGGTAGATGTGATGCCCCGTCTATTGCGAATGCTGCTCGAATACGAAGGCCATGCGCTCAGGCTCGACAATTCTGGTCTGTTGCATCAAACAAACATCATGCACAATCTCGTTCTCGATTCGCTAATGCACACGCTCTCGCGTTCACTTGTGCACCACGGCTCCCTTCTCAACTGGGAAATGGCAATGTCCAAATCTCATCGGACTGAGATTTTGTTTCCGAAGGGTCCAGTTCGGCTCTCCTCTGGGATTGAGTGTGTCGTCGTAGCATCCTATGAGCGCGTTTGGAGTGTTCCAGCACCTGATCCGCTTTTGCAGTTTCGACACAAGTGGAGGCGACGGCAGTTGGGAACCTCGAGAGGATCTGAACCGTGGAGCAAGTCGACGCCTGAAGACTACGTCACCATTTGGCGTCCATGTCTGCCAGCTGGTGCCAAACTGCAGCAAGGCACTGTATGGTTTGCACTGGGCGATGTTCTTCAAATTGGTGGAGACTCGCCGGAGAATCCTGTTGTAATGGTTCGAGACGACGGAACTGGCCTTCTGTTACCACCTGTTGGGTTTGAGCGTGCCGATGTAACGGGCAAGGGACTTCCAAAAAACTCGGAAAATGACGCAGACTTCCAGCGCAAGCAGATTCGATCTGTGTGGTGGCCCGTTGCTCCTCCAGGTTACGTTGCATTCGGCTGTGTTGCTGGTACGAAAGAAGATCCATTCCAGCCGCCAGCACTCTCATCAGTGAGATGCATTCGCGAAGATCTCTCGCAGCGGGTGGAATCCTACACGTGCGGATGGCGCGCAGAGAATTGGTCTCAAGGACCACCCACTTTACTCAAAGCGCTCGACCATCTCGGTGGTGAACAAAGACGAAATCAGCAAGCTGAAAGCCTGAGTGTTCTTGAAATGGCTTCAGACGACGTCTGTGTACGCACTTCACTCTGGTCCGTCGATAGGGAGTTTTGTCGAGCCATTTTACCTGTCATCTCTGTCGATGGTGAACCAACGGATGGAGCAGCGGCACTTACGATTCGGATGTCCGCCGAGGACAAGATCATGTGCTCGGGAGTGTCTGTTCACAATGCCACGAGCTTCATCAACGTTATTCTCGAGTGCCACAAGTGTCTAGATAAACCCCCTGCTGTGCACACCAAAGGGTTCCTCCAAAGTGCGATGCGTCCCGAACTCTCAGCTGCCATCTTCGCTCTCATCAGGCAGGTGATCAATGAGAAGCTGCCTGGAAGTGGCCAAACTGCCGTTTCCCTTGTGCGAGCGCTTATTAGAGTGCTTCAGAGCGGTGGTGAGTGGAAAGACAAAGATGGATTGCTTTACTGTCGTTCCAAAATCGTGGCGCTGCAGCAAGACCAAGATGGAGGGTTGATGCTGCACTCACTCTTGCAGGCACTTGTCGAGCTCATGCTTGTAGTTGACCAGCAAAACCGCGCCGAGCACGTTCGGGCACTGACGGCATACCTGGAGAAAGACTCCAACTCGATTATCAGCCTGCCGTATCGTTTCCAGTTCGCGCGTTTTGACGCACACAAAGAAATGCTTGTCAGCCACTCGTCCAAAATGGTGGTCACGCGACACTTTTCTGGAGAAGAACGCAAGTTTCTTCTTGAGTATCATGCCGACGAGACAGCGGCTCCAAACGCCGAGCCACCCGTCGACCTGGGAGTTCTGGATTGCTACTCTTGCCGCTTTGAACACACCCCAGAACTGGTGATCACGCTGAAAGATGAAGTCAAGGCTGAAATTATTTACTTTGAGTTGACAGTGCTGGAGTGGAGCAATTTGACGACAAGCGCTGCAAGTGGATTGTTTGGGTTTGGTGTCTCCCCTCCTCAATTTCCCCTCGAAGGTCCTGTTGTTGGTATGAACTCTGGTGGTGCTCATACCTACGCATTCACACCTCTGAATGCAAAGGTACACACGAGTGATCTTGCCGCAGACCATTGGCGATGGAACGAGCAGGCTGGGGCAGTCGCGATTGGTGACATTTTCGGCTGTGGCCTACGACTCGACACACACGAGGTATTCTTCACAAAAAATGGACGACTACTGGGAACAGCCTTTTCTTCCATGGAGAATGTTCTCGACTTGCATCCCACAGTATCAGTCAGTAACGACTGCAAGTTCCTCATCAATTTCGGTGCGTCGGGATCCTCTGTGGACATGGTGGCAAATCGGGTCAACTTCACATTCAGATTCAACACTATGGACTACGACAATATCATGAGCGGCTTCGAGTGGTACGAACAGCTAAGTCAGGTTTACGGTGTGATGCAAGCGCTCATGGACCCGACGAGAGACTGTGAAGAGGGAACCAGTGACAACATCCGTGGCGGATTATTGCCTGACGAATTCATGCTCGCGGCGGACAACTTCTTGTCCGAGATTTCGCAGGACGTGTGCATCCATGTGGAGAGTGCCCACCCATACGACCTCGAGCTACAGGAAAACTTCGTCAGCATCCCACTCGCCACCTCTATTCGAGTGAAACTGGACAGCCTGTGTGAGACCGCCAACTCCCACTGTCTTCAAATCCTTCAGGGTGCGGACGGTCCAGAAAATAACAGCAGTGAATCGGAGGTACGAGCGTTCACCGGTGTTTGTGGTGGCCAAGAAGTTATGATCGATGGCGACAGCTTTGTGTGGCGGTTCCCTGTGCAATCCAACTTCCAATGCCGCGTCGACCGTGTTCGCAAAGGTCCGTACTTGAAACTTGAGCATCGTGACACCCGACTCTCTCTGTCGCGAGATAAAGGGTGGCAGACTGCCATCGGAGTTGCTCGCTTTGATAGCGGTATTCATATCTGGGAGGTTCGGATCACATTTGTGACTGCAAGCTCCAACATTTTCCTTGGAATTGCTCGCCGCGACGTTCGCTTAGATTCATACTTGGGCAAAGACAACCGAGGATGGGGTTGGATCGGCAATCGTGCTCTGTGGCATAATGGGAGCAAACAGCGAGGCACCTACGGAGAAAAATTCAAGACGGGAGACGTTGTCCGGATGACCCTTGATCTCAAGCGTGGTACTCTGTCGTATGCTTTGAATGGTAAGGACCTCGGGGTAGCGTTTGGACCCGGCGGAGTCGGCCCTAAGCTGGAAGGCACATTTTATCCTGGGTTTGCCTTATATAATCAGCGAGACTCGATCGATCTAATTGGTGGCCATCGCCTTGAGGAGAGTGAATCTCTCTTATCCGGTGGTAGTGGCGTCAGTGGCCTCCTCCCCGGAAGCGTCGGTGAAGACGCCTACTATAGCGAAGACGATGAAGAAGGTGAGCAGGACGACACCATCCCGAATTTCCGCATGGAGCTCGCCACGGCTCTTAGCCTGATGGGTTTCCCGATGGATTGGTGTGTGTATGCGTTGAGGCATTGCGAAGACGACGCCGAACAAGCCGCCGACTTTATCCTCGCGAACATGCACGTAATGGAGGCGCTCGTTCGCGAAGAATCTGAAGCTCACAGTCGCCGGCTTCGTCACCGAGAGTCACTTGCCGTTGTAGCGGCTGCCCCCGTTGGGTTGGCTAGTGGTAGCGCACAGCGCGCTACCAACGTCGGTGGGGCTGTCGGCCTGGGTGACGAGGTGGAGCAAGTTGAGAGCGAGGATCAATCTGCTGCAGGTGATGCTATAGAGGAGACCACTGGGTTAACTGTGGGAGACAGTTCGACGCCGCAGAACGTTGACAAGTGGGGGATAGCGTTTACCGCAGTTCCCGAGTTCTCAATCACTGGGCGTCGTTTGCTCGCCTCGAAGTACTCAGCTAATCTGCAAGAGCTGCATCGAGCCCAAGCTATGTTCACTGTCGAGCATGATAATGCTGTGGTACAGATCGTGAACGAGATCTGCGAGTCACGTGCTGAAGCCCTACTCACTTGCGATCCACTACGCATGGCACCAGAAGAATTCGTCCCCAACGACGAGCACTTCCGCAAATTCCAATGCCTCGACGGCATTCCCCTCGCTCAACTTCAGAAGCGTTTCTTGATTCTTCGCAACTTTAACTGCCGCTTGCAAAACTCCCTCTCGTTCATCGACTTGTCAGTTGGCGATGACATGTCTTTGCTCGCTCGTGGTGCGCGACATCTGCGCGGCATTATCTTCCAGAATGTGAAGCTAGCTTGGTGGCTCAACATTCTCAAGGACCAGCAGAGCCCTCCAGCGGCGAGACCTGAGATCGAGGTGGATCGCCACCGTGCTCGAGAAGCGACGGAAGCCACCGGCGCTAAGGATAGCGTGTTTGCCCAGTGCTTTGATCAGCTTCACCCGATCCAGCCGTCACTACTTCGTGGCGCAGATCGTGCGTTCAAATGCCAGTTCGTTGGTGAGTTTGGAGACGACTTCGGCGGTCTTTACCGCGAGTGTCTTGCGCAGATGAGCTCCGAGCTGCAAAGCAACGTACTGCCGCTTTTGAAGCCATGTCCGAACGCGCTTGCGGCTGTGGGTGATAACCGCGACAAGTTCGTTCCAAATGTGCATCTCCGTGGTAACCCCCGCCTGGTTCAAATGGCTGAGTTCTTGGGCAAGTTAGTCGGCATTGCAATCCGCACCAAGACGCCACTTGATCTGAACCTCCCAGCAGTCTTCTGGAAGACTATCGTGGGCCAACGAGTAACAAGGGGGGATGTCGAGTCGATTCATCAAGGGAGTTTTCAAGTCGTTGACACAATCAACGACATCAAGACCCATGGTATTACGGAGGTGATGTTTGACGAAGTAATCGACGCCCAGTTTGGAGTAACGTCTAGCGCCCGACAACAGGTCGATATTATCCCTGGAGGGCAGAGTGTCCGTGTGCTGTGGGAAGACAAGGATGACTATGCCCGGTTAGTCCAGAGGTACCGACTCTCCGAATTCACTCCGATTTGCAAGGATGTCCTCCGTGGCATTGCGACCATTCTGCCAGCACCGACGATCCCACTGTTTACGTGGCATGAGTTTTCAACGCTAGTATGCGGCAAGCCAACTGTCGACATCGAGCTGCTCAGGCGAAGGACAATCTACGGAGATGGATGCCAAGCTAGTGACCCTCACATCGCTTACTTCTGGGAAGTCCTGAACGAATTCACGGACGAGCAGAAGTCGGCTTTTCTTCGCTTCGTGTGGGGTCGGTCTCGGTTACCCACGCACGCGGCCGACTTCACACAGGACTTCAAAGTTTCGGGGCTTCCCAAGGCCACTGGTCGACCAGATGCATATCTGCCGATCGCACACACGTGCTTTTTCTCAATCGATCTCCCCAACTATTCCTGTCGGGAAGTGACGCGGGACAGATTGCTGTACGCGATCACGCACTGCCTCTCAATCGACGCAGACAATACCACAGTAGCACAGCGAGCTGGCCAAGGGCTCAACTGGACAGCTACCGGCACTGCCACGACTGGAGCTCCGTCGACGGCGACAGCGTCTGCTATCGCTGCAGTGACGGCATCTGCAACCAGTGCCGCTGTCGCCACTGCTACCGCTGCCGTATCTAGTGTTATCGCTGGTCTCTCTGCGGCGATATCTGAGTAAATCTTGCTTCTTAAACATGCATAATGTATTATGTAATACACTTGAATCAAGTCGAATAGGTCAGCCCAGGACGGTCGACGAGCGTCGGGGGAGTATTTTCGGAAACAGTAATGCTCGCTATGAACTCCAGTCCAGGTTCAGACACCAAGGAATCGCTCACTTTATCGACGACTCGAGGCGCGCTATACCTGCCGTCATGGCAGACACGTCGAGTTTCTTCATCGAGGAGAGACTGAAATGTCAGACCCAACGACGAGTGCCAACTCGCATCATCAGTTTCGTCTCTCTTGCTGCCTGTATCGTCGCTCTGGCCAGTCGCGCGCACGGATCGAGGCCCAGGTCTTTCAAGTTCCCAGAGAATGCATTTGTCATCGGCCTGTACGTTGCTGGCGATGTGCGACTTGACCCATCACCTGACGCTGTGTCCATGACCGTAGCGCGTCGCTGGTCGTGTGCCACCTCGCCATGCTTATCGGCGTTTTCGACGGCAACGCGCACCTGGAGATCGAGGCAGGCGGTCAGCGTGCATTGTGCCAAGTACAGGCTGTGCTCTTGCACTGGAGCCTCGTGTCGCTCATGTTGAACGCAATCTACGTCGTCATCGCACTATTCCGCGTTGGTACCTCCGAGTGTGTGGTCATTGGCGGCCGTATCAGCTGACTGCTTGTGTGCGAGCCAGCTAGTCGTGCATCGTGCGGCACTCTCAGCAATCACGCATGCCACGCGGCTGCACTATTTCACCGTCCTTGCGGTTCCTTCGATAACTGTCCTCGCCTGTGCGACCATCGGACAAGGGTACACATTCGCGGACGACGATGACTTGTGCTGGATCAAGTCAGCCGGCGATCGCATGGTTTACCACCTATCGTTCATGGTGCTCGGCGTCACGACGACGCTGTGCCTGACTCCCTCGCTATTACGGTCGCTCTTCCGCGCCTACCGCACAGTGGACAACCAGGCGCGCGCGCGCATCTTCCTCACGATGATGATCCGACTCATGGCCGTCGCCTTCTATGTAGTCATCCTCTTCAGCATCAGTTTGCTCACGAGTTTGAACCAGGCGATCCTCCAAAACTCGCCTGCCGCAAGCGGCGCGGCTCGCTACGCGCGGAAAACACTCTTGTCGTACTGTTTGGTTCGCTCGTTTGTGGTCTCGTCCATGGGGCTCGTGGTTGCCTCGCTCCTGAGCGTTCGCAAGCATCACATCCGCAAGGCCGTTGCTCGCCTCGTCACAGCCGTGCAGCTCTGCAGGAGACGGCGACCGAGCACCAAAATCGAGACACGAGACATGCTCGCAGATGGCAGTGGGCACGTCGCATCCGACTCGACGTCCGATAACGATGCGGCACAGCCATCTGCGACCTCCTCGCAGCGCAGTTCCGAGCAGCTGCTCTGTGCGTCTGCCGCCGAGTCGGGTGGCCGCACGGCAGTCTCGGTGCCGCCCGATCCGGGTCACCACCGTGCACATCTTATCGCGACGCAGGTGAGTCGACGCTCTGCGAGAGCCCGAGTAGCTGCGAAGGTGCTAACTGTGTCGTAGGCGTACACCAGCTACGTGCTCGAGCATGCGCGCGAGCAGCTTACAACGCAGCGCAGCATGTCCAGTGACTCGAGCCAACCAACCTTCGATTCCGGCATGTCGGGCTCTTCCTTTCTCTCACACGCGTCCTATATGAGCGCGACCACACCTCGGCGGCGCAAATCGAGTGCTGGCTCGGGCGACATCAAAATCGTCTCCGAACCGATCTCACGATCGACTCAGTTCTGAGATCTGATTCGTTAACTTACGGGAGCCTCCGAATTGCACGCCTCAGTGCTGTTGGCGTTGGATTGGCGTATTTTACGTAGTGAGCTCATCTTGTGTTTTTGGCGCGTCGGTGGTGGGCTTTTTAACCCGGAAAGGCGGCAGAAGCCGATCGACGCCGACCGACTCACGATGCAGCGAGGGCAGTATCACGACGCGTACGCGGAGGAGCAGGACGCCGCGCAGGAGGCGCACGAGTTCGTACGTGCAGAGCTGCGAGAGAGAGAGGGAGAGGGAGAGGGAGAGAGAGGAAGGGAGAGGCTGACACCGTGGTGGCTGTGCAGCAAGGGCCGCGCCTGATCAATGAGCTGGAGCAAGCCGGGATCAACGCGACCGACATCAACAAGCTTAAGGAGGCGGGCATGCACACAGTTGACGCGGTGCGTCTCTGGACACCTTTGTGGACGGAATTTGAATGGGATCTTCTGACAGCCCAACGTCTTGGGCTTGTAGGTGGCCATGGCGACGAGGCGCCAGCTCGTCGCAATCAAAGGCATCAGCGAAGTCAAGGCAGACAAGATGCTGAAGGCCGCGCGCGAGATGGTCAACGTCGGCTTCACAACAGTGCGTGTCCTTATTCCTTTGCACGAAAGCTTCGTCTCATGTTGGCGATCTCCCAGGCAGCCGACGTGCTGGAGAGCCGCAAGGACCTCATCACACTCAGTACAGGATCCAACGCTGTTGACGAGCTACTCAAGGGTATTAGCCGGCCTAATTCATGCTGGAGAGTGGGTCGTCGTCCTCACTCTTGCTCGATGTCCTGCAGGCGGTTTCGAGACAGGCTCGATTACCGAAATTTTCGGCGAGTTCCGTACTGGCAAGACACAACTCTGCCACCAGCTCTGTGTCACCTGTCAGCTCCCAGTCGACCGTGGCGGTGGAGAGGGCAAAGCTCTTTTTATTGACACAGAGGGCACATTTCGTCCGCAGCGACTTGTGGCCATCGCTGAGCGGTACGGTCTCGACGGCGCGAGCGTACTCGACAACGTCGCCTTCGCGCGCGCTTACAACTCAGAACATCAAATGCAGTTGCTCGTGCAGGCTTCTGCCATGATGGCTGAATCACGCTACGCACTTGTGGTCGTGGACAGTGCGACCGCGCTCTTCCGAACTGATTACTCCGGACGTGGGGAACTTGCAGCCCGCCAACAAGAACTCGCCAAATTTCTTCGGGCACTAACACGTATGGCAGACGAGTTTGGAGTTGCCGTCGTGATCACGAATCAGGTTTGCTCAATGTTGCCCAGCGTTCTTTGCTGTGGAGAACTGACTCGTGGCATGACCGATAGATGACAGCGAACCCCGACTCGGGTATGTTTGCCAAAGATCCTCTGCAGCCGATTGGTGGAAACATCATGGCTCACGCTTCCGTCACTCGGTACGTGTTGCTTAATCGAATCAATTAGCTTAGTGTAAGTCTGACGAGCTCCATGTACAGGCTCCGCTTGCGAAAGGGCCGCGGAGAGAACCGAATCATGAAAGTGGTGGACTCTCCGATCCTGCCGGAATCCGAGGCGGTGTACTCTATTACCGAACAAGGAATAATGGATGAACAGAACTAAATGCATATCTTTTGTGAACTAGTGATCATATTTCTGATACTTACAGTTAGTTTCTTGCCTGTTCACTTTTTCTCATTACTCTCCGACAAGCACAATAGCTTTCTAGACGACTATCCGCTGGTAGTGATCTGCATCATCATCGATAAGAGCTGTCTTCTCCGACGGCGTTGCGTTGCCATCGTCATCTTTCACTCCGTCAAATATCTTGCTATTTTGCGTAAACAGAAGAGACGCTCTGTGTGTTGGAGACAGCGGCATGAGAGCCCCGAAGTGCCCGCTCGTGAAATGGGACCCCTTGCGGGACAGAGCAGGCGACACAGTGCCACCAGGACCAGCGCTCACGAGATGCGCGATATCGTCTTCACCATGCTTCGAGAGCAGATAAATTCCCCAGATGATAACTGCAGTAGACTTGTGAGAGGCAATAATCACTACGAAGAGACATGAAATGAGGTCGACTCACACAGGAGGGCGACGGGTAGGACGACCCATTCAAAGACGGTGAAGCGGGTGTATTTCTCGTAGAAGACGACTCCGCCAATCACACTTGACTGCAGCGAGAACTTCGTTAGAATAATAAAGAGATACATGTAGAAGAAAAGCCAACTTACCCCGATCCAAAAACACTGGAACATTGGGAACACGCTCACAGTATCACCGACCATGATAGCACGGTTCAATAAGTCGGTTTGCAGCACGAGCGTCGAGATCATGCCGCCCACGAAGAGATACGTAGTGAAGTAAACGAATTGGTTTTCACCGCCCATGGTCAAAATGAGTAGGATGGATGCGCATTTGGCGAGCAGCACCGAGAACGAGCCAAAGATCCCCGAGGCTGTCGCGTAGAAGAATGGCAAGAGACGGTGCTTGCCTTCGTTGTTGCGCTTCGGCAGTCGAGTGATTGCCTGGATCTCGCCGAACATGATTCCAAGAATGCCCATCTAACACAAACCATCAACATCAGCATGATCTTCACGATCCACTATGGCGCCGAAGGGAAGCTACCATAATCCCGAGGTAAACAAGAAACCCCGGCTGCCAGAACTGACTCTCGAGCTCCGCGAGCGACATCTTGTCGTCGGGCTCGTTCGCAACTGTGCTGAGCACGACGCCGACGATGATGAGAAGAGTACCGGCCACGTCAGTCAGAGTCAGATTCTGCCCGAGCCACAAGTGAGCAAAGAACACGTTCGCGAGCACCGTGCACCCCCCGCCGACGGACGCCACGAGCGCCTGAGGCGCGAAACTGCGGATAGTACACAAATCATGGTCAACCATTCGCACGCTCCGCTTCCGTTGTAGATCCTGACGTACCCGAGCGCTTCGAAGTCGCCGATGGCACCCAGTACGATGAGGATCATGCCGATAATCCACACGGGGCGCGTGTAGTAGACGCGCCGCTGGAACGTCGGCAGTTCTTCCTCCTGCGCAAACT
Organism: Pythium scleroteichum; assembly: GCA_023335855.1. Classification (NCBI taxonomy): domain Eukaryota; phylum Oomycota; class Peronosporomycetes; order Pythiales; family Pythiaceae; genus Pythium; species Pythium scleroteichum. The sequence goes on from JAADVR010000224.1 coordinate 39,607, forward strand.
CAGGCTCAGCCGCAATCCGCTTTGGCGACTAGATCTTTGATCCACGTACGCGGACGTGGGAGAGTTTCTGGACGTTGACGCCAAGGTTGGAGAGCACTGCCGAGCCGATGACGATACTGAGGCCAATCCACTTGTAGAGCGCGCTGTCGGGCGACTCGGGGTCGAAGGGCAGCGCCTCCATGGGGAACAGCGTCGTGGCGTTGCGCCCAGCAGTCGCCATCGTTGACTCTGAAGGGAGCCGCTCGCTCTTGATGCGTCCCTTGCGATCGCTCACAACTGGGGATCCCAAAACAGGCTTCAAGCTTTCGACTGCATAGTGACTGTTCCCTCTGAATAAGAACTATACAGTTTGCAAGCTTAATGAACGTTGGACCTGCTACAATGATTCGAAAATAGCTTCCACCAGCTCCAAATGGGTGTTTTCAAAAATGAAATTCCGACGTAATCAGGTTTATTGGCTCGGCAAAACCCATCACAGAAGGAGGTCAACTGACGAGGGCAAACGAGCCAAAAATCTCTTTGAGGATGTGGATGGATGGCCGACGTGACGCAACGTCACACGAAGACTCTTCGCAAGTGAGCGTCACTGACGCTCTCTTCGCTGCCTACAGACGATCATCTTCGTGGAGATCGGCCTCATTGATCTTGTCAATGGCCGACTTTACGGTTGCGCTGTCCTTCGGGTTGAAGTATCTGGCCTTCGTGAAACACTTCATAGCCTCGTCCAATCGACCCAAAGCCTTGTAGACTCGACCCATGCAGAAATGCACGGACGACTCGCGTGGAATTCTATCGCGGGCTCTCTCGAGCTCTTCAAGTGCCTGAGTAATTATGGTTCCAGGTTAGCGAACGATGATTATTGCGCCTGAGCTGATGTGAGCGCCAACCTTACCTCCTCATAAAGCTCCATTTGCTCCAGAGTGTTTGCGCGCATCAAAGAGACAGCAGCGTTTTTCGGTTGCAACTCCTTCGCAATCGCATATGACTCGAGGGCTTCGTCGAACCGACGCATGTGTTTGAGGGCCGTCCCTAGGCAACAATGAAGTCCTGTGCTGCGCGGGTTGATATTAAGCGCACGGCGTGCGTGGAACTCAGCAAATTCATGCTTTTCTTGCCTCTCGTATACCCTGGCCAAGCCATACCACGCGTTATAGTGACGAGGGTCGATCCGAATGGCGTGGCGAAAACAGCTTAGTGCCTTGTCGAAGTCGTCGTTTGAAAAGTACTCATGGCCGGCCAATGTGTACGCATACGTGTAGAACGGATCCAGTTGAAGCGCCCGCTGGAAGAACACGATAGCTAAATCGCGTTCATTCTGGAGACTGAAGCAGTTCCCCGTGACACAACAAGCCTCCGGTGATAATTTATCCAACTCGGTGACCTGCTGCGCAAGATGCGACAGTTCGGCTTCGCTTTTCAGGAGCCATAGCGTGGTCGAATAGAGATCAAGTCCTGCCATTCGGTGCGGCTCCTGACGAAACATACACTGAAATGTTTCCCGGGCCTAGAGACATACCGATCAGGTTTTGTCTGCACGAACGAAGGGAACAGTTCCAGCACACCTCTTTGTAGTCTGAGAGCTCGAAATAAGCTCGTCCTTTCTGATGTAGAGCCCAACCAGAGGATTGCTGGCGTAGCGGAAGTTGTTCGAGCATCTCGAGCGCCTCCTGACACAAGTAGACGCCAAGTCTTTGATAAATAGTACCGAAAGAGCAAAGAAGACGAAGGAGAAGCTGTCGCGAAACAATGGAGTATGAAACCTAACGAACATTCCAGCTGTTGACACTGAGATGCTCACCTCTTGGCCTTTGAAGGTCGTGCGAGGAGGTTTTTGGGTTGGACTTGAACATGGTGACCCTTGAAACAAACGCCCCACTACTGGAGTAGAATTGGACGGAACCTTCAGGAAATCCTGCAAAATTAAAATTAATAAATTGCCATTTACGCTGCTCAACATTGATGAGCCAACACAAGCTTACCCCTGGTGATTCCTCTGATACTGCCGAAGAAAAGGACAGTCGGGTGTTGCATCTTTGCTTTTCATCAGTCTCGACCAGCGGGCGTCGGTATGCCTTCCTTTGGCGTGGATTTGGTGGCCCAGTGCCCCCTACACGAGGCTTTTTCGCGACACCTTGGGGACTCCCGTACGAGGGCTCGGGTGTGGCGACGGGAGCGTTCGGCGTTTGATATGTCGGGGTCGCGAAAGGCGCCCTTGTCGATGCGAAAGATGTTGATCCATCTTGTGGAGTGGTTCCTATAGCTGAAAACCGAGTCTGATGTGTCCTGAACTGTTCGTCAGTGAGGTTTGGCTCGCCCAGCTGTCGGCTCGTGACGCTGCCAGTACTCGCATTGTCGTTATGGATCAGCGTGTTCTCCTCAGATGCTTCTGTGATAAAACACCATACGCTATTAACTCTTTTTCCATCCGAAGAAGACAGCGCATTTTACCTTGGTCAAAGCAAGTCGCTTCACCGAAGAAGCGCGGGGCGTCTATGTTCGCACCAAGATCACAGAGTTCTTCGTACGCTGACCACAATGTCGAGTCCATCTCCAACCTGCATGTGCAGCATCATTCGCGTTAATACACCCCTTCGGTGAGCCAGACGTCAGATCTCCTACGCTCGAATGAAGCATTGGATCGCCTGCTCGCGTCGCGACGTTCGTCTGCATATACGGCCGAGAAGGTAGAGCCCAGCCGCACCCTTCGGAACGTTCTCATTTAGGTGCACATCGAAATCTGCGTGTCCTGCGTCTCCGCACAGCAGAGCGTTCTCCGCCTCGACGAGCTGGCGAGTCTGAAAGCAGCACGCCGCCAAAAGGTACCTGTTCTCGGGGCTCTGCGCTCCTTGGAGCACGGAGATCGCGCGCTTGACGTGGCCGCCGCGGAAGTAACACGTCGCGAGCAAGTGGATATTCGCCTCCGACCGGTTCTATCCAAGCCACTGAGCCACCATAACGCACCAAGAAGACATTGCCAAAACCTACGTGGGCGACGAGCCGTTCGGCGAGGAACAGCGCGTTCGCGTGGAGGTAGAGCGCTATGAAGTGGTATATTTTCTCTCGCAGCGTCTGCTCCAGGTCGTCCACCGGGTCCGCGTCCCTCTTGAAGACGTCGTCGGCCCCAAACCGCGACATCGCGAGCATGGTGCTTGAGAAAAGCTCGCGAGGCACCTTCTCAGAGTTCACCTTGTTTTGAGAGTTGCAGGTGTATTGAACGATCTTCCGACGACATTCGTGCAACATGAATACATTTCGGTTTTCTAACGCAGTGGTTTCCTTCTTTTCTTTCTTGCCCCCTGTGGACGCGAAGAGCTGCAAACCGAACGCCAAGCATGCAGCGCCGTCAAGGAGCGAACGCCAATGGCGCGCGCGCGTCCGTCAAGAGCCAGCGCCGCGTGAACACCCAGCTTCCGGTGCGTAACGTGTCCAAGAAGAAGCCGCAGAAGGAGAACCAGCCCAAGCAGCCGGTCGCGCCGGTCGGAGTCTCGGGCGTGCCTCTCTCGGCGCGCTTCTCGTCACTCCAGAAGCAAGCGCTCGTCGAGCAACACGCACCTGCGAGCAAGAAGAATGTGGTCGTCAACGCCAAGAAGCCGCTGAAGAAGGCGGTTGTGGTGAAGAAGAACGCCAAGCAACAGCTCAAGGCGCAGGAGCAGCAGAAGCAGAAGCAAAAGATGCAGAAGCAGAAGATGCAGAAGGTCGCGCAAGCCAGCAAGACCAAGCGACAGGAGGCCGTGAACAAGCGTCGCAAGGGACTGGACGTGGCGCCTGCGGTCAATGAAGCCAAGAAGAACAAGGCGAACGGTGCCGCCGTTGTCCCAAAGTCGAAGAAGAACGGCCCCAATGCCAAGGACGTTAAGAAGCCACTTACAGGCGAGGATTTGGACGTAGAGATGGATTCGTACTGGCACGAGGCCGGCAAGGGCCCAGACCCACAGCAGGCGTTGCTCGATCGTCAAATGGAAGAGTACTGGGCTGGTAAGCCCAAGCGCGACGGCGAAGCTGCTCCTGAAACGACCACAGCCTAGAGAGAAACATTTATGCGAAATGCTTACGACCTATCTTCGAGAGTTCGTGTCGCGTGGCAATCATCTGATATCTCAATGCCTTCGATTCCATGATGACAAGATATCGGGGTTATCAGAATGGCCGCGAGAGGACTTCAGACGAAGGCGGTGATTGATTATACAATGGGGTATCAGCCTGTCTGTATCTGTCTTTATGACTTCTTCGGCAAGAGGGGGTCGGAGCGAGTCGAGCGTGAATCGACTTGGCAAAGAGCTCAGTCGTACAAAGCCTTGTCATAGGTGACTTTGTGGAGTTCGTTCTTCCACGTCTTCCATTCGAGTGCCGTCATCATGGGGACAAGGAAGTCGGCGCAGCTGCGAGCGAGAAGCTTGTATGACTGGAATTCAACAACTGCGCGTCAGTTGATAAGGGTGTGGGTTAGACGGACTCTCCGTTACGTACGCTGGAGTTGAAATGGAAGTTGTCGAACGCCAAAGCATTCTCACGACGATAAGCGAACGAGTCCAGACGGGGCCCCAAGATCACCATCGAGTCTTCCTCTTTCGTGCTACAAACCCACACCTGTCATCAGCAGATATCGCATGGCTGTTGTGTTTCCTCGTACCTCTTGCAGTAATCCTCTAACATGGAGTTGAGCGGGAGAGTCTCAGCCTCCTGCTGCAAAGGTGACGGGCTCGCGACTGTCGCGACGCACACCTGCTTGCCCTTCTTGCGAAGAGTGTCGCACAGGGTGGTGAGGTTCTTGAAGATCTCCTTCGATTTTCCCGAGGAGTCGAGCCTGCGAGATCACCACCTTCTTGAGCAATCCCCTTCGTATCTCGTCTAGGTAAAGTTCACGAACCGGAGCTCGTTCGACCCAAGGACGATGATCACGATTTCCGCATCAGCCGTGCTTGAGTGCTTGAAAACTTTGTCAAAGCACTGATGGTGGGTGTGAGCACATGACAACGTGTCCTCGATCTCTTTGATGTACACGCACCTTCTTCGATGCATTCATCAGCCAGTCGCCCGAGAGACTACCGGGTACCCCCGCGTTGATGATTTCCCAATTGTGGCGACCCTACCCAATGAGCAGCTCAATTTGAGCGCGCGTCAACACGATCCAAAAACGTCCG
>JAADVR010000225.1:0-44673 GCA_023335855.1 Pythium scleroteichum
CCAGACCGTCGAAAGCCTTCGACAACACTTGTGCAACAGCCTCTCTGTAGTCTTCGGTGATGAACTTCTCCACCAAGTTCTCGCCCATCACGTCCGAGTTCGTGTACTGCGTGATCTCGGCAGCCTTCTTGTTCCAGATGTCAACTTTACCCTCAACATCCACACCGAAGATTGGCGCGTTGGCAGTGTCGATAAGACGTGTGTACTCCTGCTCTTGAGCGATACGATCTGTAATGTCCTGACCAATACCAACCATTCCGACGACCTGACCATGTTCGTTGAATCTCGGTGTTGCATTGAGCAGAATTTCAACTCGTCGACCCGTCTTCGTGATCAATGGGAACTCGAAGTTGGCAGTCTCCAGACCGTCGAAAGCCTTCGACAACACTTGCGCGACAGCTTCTCGGTAGTCTTCGGTGATGAACTCCTCAACCAGATTTTCACCCATCACATCCGAGTTCGTGTACTGCGTGATCTCAGCGGCTTTCTTGTTCCAGATAACGACTTTTCCTTCAACATCCACACCGAAGATCGGCGCGTTGGCAGTGTCGATAAGTCGAGTATACTCCTGCTCTTGAGCTATGCGATCGGTAATGTCTTGCCCGATACCAACCATGCCCATCACTTGTCCGTGCTCGTTAAATCTGGGCGTCGCGTTGAGCAAGATCTCAACTCGTCGACCAACCTTGGTCATCAGTGGGAACTCAAAGTTGGCGGTCTCGATACCGTTCAGCGCCTTCGACAAAACGTAGCCAACTGCTTCTCTGTAGTCTTCGGTGATGAACTTCTCGACCAGGTTCTCGCCCATCACATCCGAGTTCGTGTACTGTGTGATCTCGGCGGCCTTCTTGTTCCAGATGTTCACTTTGCCCTCAGCGTCGACACCAAAGATTGGAGCATTAGCTGTATCGATCAGTCGACTGTACTCTTGCTCTTGTGCTATCCGCTCCGTGATATCCTGACCGATGCCAACTACACCCACAATGATACCGAGTTCATTATAGCGTGGGGTCGCGTTCAACAAAATTTCGACGCGTCGACCCGCCTTTGTGATGAGGGGAAAGTCAAAATTGGCGGTCGGAGCTCCTTGAAGGGCCTTACGAAGAGCGAAACCGACATCTGCACGCGCTTCTTCCGAAACGAACTCGTTGACGAGATCCTTGCCCATCACTTCTTCGAGAGAGAACTGGGTGAGTTCTGCTGCCTTCTTGTTCCAGATGTTCACAAGACCTTTCATGTCAACACCACAAATCGGAGCGTTCGCTGTGTCAATCAGTCGACTGTACTCTTGCTCTTGCGCGATACGGACGGTAATGTCCTGACCGATGCCGACGACGCCAATGATCGTTCCACTTTCGTCATGACGGGGTGTTGCGTTCAGCAGGATCTCAACACGGCGGCCTGTCCGCGTGATCAACGGGAATTCAAAGTTGGCCGTTTCTTCGCCGACAAGAGCGCCCGACAAAACCTGATGAACCTTTGCCTTGTACTCCTGTGGGATGAAGTTTTCGACGAGGTTCGCTCCGAGCACATCTAGAACAGAATACTCGGTGATTTGCGCTGCCTTGCGGTTCCAAATGGTTACTCGTCCTTCTCTGTCAACTCCAAAGATCGGGGCGTTCGCTGTGTCGATGAGGCGTGAATACTCTTGCTCTTGGGTTCTTCGATCAGAGATATCCTGGCCGATACCAACTACACCGCAAACGTTACCAAGGTGGTCATACTTGGGTGTGGCGTTCAGTAGAATATCGAGTTGCCGTCCCGACTTGGTGATGAGTGAAAACTCGAAGTTGGCAGTTTCCACACCTTGTAAGCCCTTCGTGATGACTTCCTGAACGGCGTTGCGGTGCTCTGGGTCAATGTAGTTGAGCACGTGATTACCCATAACCTCTTCGCTTGAGTATTGCGTAATGCTGGCAGACTTTTTGTTCCAGATCAGCATCTTGTAGTCAGGATCGACACCGAAGATAGGAGCGTTGGCGGTGTCGATGAGCCGCGAGTACTCTTGCTCCTGAATTATGCGGTTGGTAATGTCTTGCGCGATGGCGATCGCACCACAGAGGTTGCCCAAGTGATCATATCGAGGCGTCGCGTTTAGCAGGATCTCCACTTTGCGTCCGCTCTTGGTGACGATAGGGAACTCAACGTTCGCCGACTCGATGCCGCGGAACGCCTTCCCGAATACTTCGAGGGCCTTCGTGGCGTACTCCTCGGAGACCAGCGTATCGATCAGGTTCATGCCCATGATCTCCTCGGCAATGTATTCACTGGCCTCGGCCGCCTTCTTGTTGAAGATAACGATGCTGCCCTCAAGATCCACGCCAACGATCGGCGCGTTCGCCGAGTCAATGAATTTCCGGTACTCCATTTCCTTGGCGTTGCGCTCAGTCACGTCTTGGCCGATGGCAACGACCCCCACGACTTGGCCCGTTCCGTCGATGCGTGGCGTGAGACAAACTGAGATCTCAACGCGTGAGCCGTTCGATGTGATCAGTGGCAGCTCGAAGGTTCCGCCCACGACGCCTGTGAAACTGAGCTGGATTTGCTTGTACACTTCGGCGCGCGAATTTTGTTCGACCATAGGCAGCAGCGGCGTGCCGACGACATCCAGGTAGCCCGTGAGCGACTCGGCCTTTGCGTTCCAGACCGAGATGTTGGCGTCGTGGTCGAGCTCGATGATCGGTGCGTTGGCCTGCATGATGACGTTCGAGTAGTGCATCTCGTGGACGTGGCGAGCGGTCACGTCCTGGCCGATACCGTAGACGCCGAGCGGCGTGCCGTCTTCGCTCAGCAGCGGAGTGACGCTCGTGACCACGAGCGCGTTGCGGCCCGAGACCGTGCGCAGCGGGATGGTCACCTCGAGCGTGGACGTGCGGTCCTGGAAGGCGAGCGCAATCGAGCGCTCGACGGCGTCGCGGCGCGAGGCGCCGACGATGTACTCCTGCAGGGGCTGTCCCACGACCTGGGGGGCGTCGAAGCCCGTGATCGTCTCGACCTTGCGGTTCCAGAGCGTGACGACGCCGTCGACGTTGACGCCGATCACGGGCGCGTTGGCGTCGCGCAGAACCTTGAGGAAAGCCGGCGGCGCGATGGCCTTGCTCGAGTTGGACTTGGCCGAGACAGTCGACGACGCTGAGCGCGTGCGCGCGAGCCTGCCCGAGGGCGGCGCGCTGTGCGGGGCTGTGAGCAGGCGCGCGATGGAGGCCGCCGTGACCTCGTCCATGCCGTCCTCCCCGGGCGTCGTCGAGGAAGAGGAGGAGGAGGACGCTGCCCGCGGCAGCGGCGGCATGGACCCGGACGACGACGACGGCATGGGCGTCTGCACACGAATGGCCGAGGGCGGTGCGCGCCTCTTACTACCGCGGCCCGACCGACGCGCCATACTCGACGAGGGAAATATGTTCTGGGGCGAGAGGCGGGGCCGTGACCTTCCCCTTATTGTGGGCCGCGTCCCAAGTGATTTGGCTCGGCGGTCTACAAGGACAAGGGCAGGTGCGCCAGGGTTCCACGCCGCGGAAGGAGCTTCGGGGCCTCGCATCCCACTTGCGCAGGTTGCCTCTGGCGTACCCCTAGTCCTTTCTGGGGTGGCGATCATGCGAAGCCCTTCCCCGTCCTTGGAAAATCGGGATTTTTCGTGAATCGAAGGTGGATTTTATGCGGGAACTCGCTCGGTTCATCCAACTCTTTGACGAGTGGAGAGACAGGTCACGTTGTAATCCCTCGTGCGACCGAGGGGATAGGGGTGGAGTTCATCGGCTCAAAATGGGCTTCTTTGGTGGCTTGGCGGGCAACGCAAAAGATCCCAGATGGAAGAAAGCACTCCTTCGATTTCGCGCGCGACATTCACATTCGAAGGTCCATTTCGCAAAGAAGCGAAGGCAAAATTTGGGAGAATAGAACCTGCTTCTGGTTCGCAACCGAAAAATCTAGCCGAATTCTGGGGAGTGAACTCAGCTTGAAGGAAAAGAATCGTGTGTGACGCCACAGCTCAGAGTGGGAGTCTGCGTTCGCGAGTCGAGAGAAAAAGGGATGAAAGCCAAACCTGAGAAGTATGGGGGACAAAAGATGCGACGGCGGCCACAAAACGCAGCTGGCTCAAGGGAAGATCGGGCTCGGGTTGCGAAACAGGCCACATCGAAACTCAAACAGTGGCGTGGACACGCAGCAAAGTGGCGCTTCTGCCGCACCTTCGAAATTGTGGCTGGAGGACATTTCCGTGTGCAACACGGGCCAGGCCATCACAGCCGTGGATCTGAAGTTCCATCTCCTCCATCACGGGACAGTTTAACGCCTGAAAAGCCGGCGCAACACCATGGCACGCGTGATTGGCGTGCGCTGAACTCCCTTCCATGAAAGAAGGAAAAGGACCGATCGTCAGCGGGCGAAATGTCCGGAGAAAGAGATCCAAAGATCCAACGTCGTCATTCGACCGTAGCCACTTGGGCCTTTGGTGTCAGCGGCGACAGTTCAGATAACAGCGAGAAGGACCCAACACACCAGTTGCCGATCAACACCTCTTCACAGTGGCCAGTGGAGGGGGGGGTGCGCGGGCAGGACTCGTGCCGCAGGAGCGCTGGGTTGAACCTGGTTCCTCAGCCCCTCGCCCCACGCAGGTTGAAGATAAAATCGAACCTGGGCGGGGCTCGACAATGACCTCACGTTTGAATCACTAAGATAAGTATGCTGGGCAAGTCTGGCCTCGACAGTCCCCGAAATGACCTCTCTATCTGCCGACTATGGCAAGCTCTCCTGTATGTATGGGTGTCCGTTCCGTCTCCTGAAGCAATTGCCCATCGTGAACTGACTTCCGGTTGCCATGTTGTGGTTGTGGACCGAATGAACGGGTCGCGGCACCTTTAATACTGTACATACGGTACGGGATCCTGGGCTTGTTACCCGGCGACTCCAGTAGGTCTTATAGGCGGGGCATGACACACGCTTCCTTCCATGGCGTTTCGCGTGTTCTCGGCCCCTACGGTATGTGCAGGTGCACTCGCGTTGGCACGCCAGCTTCTCTCGGTCACACGGACACGCGCGTGGAAGCCGCGAGATCCTCCTGGTCGGCACGCTGCACAACGCCAGGAGTCCACCACCTGCGTGAAACGCCAGGGGTGATCCTCTTTCCATGGCTTGGTGGAGGAGAAGACGATCCACCTGCTCGTTAGTTAGCGAGCACGCGAACCGGCCACTCTCTGAGATGGAAGGAGATCGCCAGCCAGAGATGGTCGCTTCGTGGGTCGGATCTTCCAAATCGCGGCGCTTGGAGAATGCGCGAAGTCTGCGGCGAGTCGAACACCAGACCCAGGCGGCACCATGTTGAAGTGGGAAGAGGCGTGGAAGCCAGTGGAGGAAACCGCGCGTCCGGATTCTTCCTCGCGCACTCATCTCGGGAGACGACGGGCTTCGCCGCGGATGGGCCAGCCCACTCAGCAGTTCCTTCTCGCACGGATGGATATCCAGACGCAACTAAATGAGTTGCTCTGTTGACCCCAACCGCTGTCGTGACCACGTGGCCCGATGACACAGAAGGCCAGGGCAGACTGACGGGATCGGCGCGCCAGGGTGTCTCACCGCAAACGATTTGTGAGCACATCAAGCGCCCAGAGATACAGAGGACATTCCCTCGCCATCCCACACAGCCCGTGGACCGCAGCCGCGTCTTTTATCATGTCTCGGGCACGCGATCGGCGCGAGGTCCACCCTTCTTGGACCACCATCATCTCTAATGGCATCAGATGCACCCGTGCTGTGCGGTGCTGTACGGCACACTGTGCGGGGCCCCGGCGCGTCGTGATCCCCTTGCGCCATTGCGCGGCCTGCCATAAGCATTAGCGTGGATGAGCTCTCCACAAGTTCACGAACGCAGCTTCGTTCGTCTTCTTCAACATGACCACCGTGCTCATCTTCAATAATGGATCACGTGATAACCCAAGTTGGTAACCCGACTGTAAACCGTTTTAGTACCGGTTGCCACGGTAAGCCTTTATGACTTCAGCGGTCTGGGTTGAAGCGAGATCTCCAGGCCGACAACACGGGGAGACATGGAGGCGGCACCATCGACCGAGATGTGTCCACAGGCGGACGCGAGCCACGCTGTGGCGGACGCAACAACGCGTCGCAGCCGTGGAGGTGGCCGCGGTCGTGGTCGTGGTCGTGGTCGCGGTCGTGGTCGCGGCCGCAGCGTTGATGAGGCGGCGAGCCACACTGTGGAGCCGACGGTGGACGGCGCCGAAGCCGCGCATCCGAAGCCCGGTAAACGCGGCAAGGACAAGGGGAAAGGCAAGCCAGCGGCGACTACGAGCCCGACCCCGATCGAGCGACTGGCGCGCGCCGTGCGCACGGACGACCGTTCGCAGTTCAACTCCGTGCTGGCCCAGCATCCGGGGCTGGACGTGGACGCGCCGACGCCGCACGGGGACCGCGTGCTTGTGGAGGCCTGCCGCTTTGCACGCGCCCCCATGGTCGCCACGCTCGTGAAGCATCACCGCGCCGACGTCAACGCCGCGTCGCGCAACGAGGCCGCCGGGCGCAAAGGCCTGCGCCCGCTGCACGCCGCCGTGCTGGCGCTGCGCAGCGACATTGTCGGCGAGCTGCTCGGTCGCGGCCCCGATCTTGCGGCGCTCTACGACGTCGCGACGCCCCCGACCATCGCCGTCTTCTACTGCGTTGCCAATGGCTACACCGTCGAGCAGGAGCGCCGCGCGCTCGCCATCCTGCGCCAGCTGCTAGCGCACGCCAAGAACCGCGGTGACGCCGTGCTGCGCGAGTTACTTACGAAAGAGACGAGCAAGGGCAACCAAATCGTCCACATTGCCGTCATGCTCGCCAACCACGAGGCCGTCAAGCTGCTCAAGGAGTTTGGGGCCGACTTTGCCGTGCCCAACGTTGCGGGGCTCTCGGCGCTGCAGCTCATGGAGAACAACGCGTTCCACCGACGCTCGTTTATGATCTCGCGGCTGCCGCTGCAGACCGCGAAGACCACCGCGAAGAAGACGCGCAAGCGCAAGGCGAAAGAAGTAGGCGAGGCGCCCGAAGATGACACCGCCGAAACCCCCGAGTCGGCGGCTGAGGCAGAGATAAAGGTGAACCAAGCCGTCAAGCGGCTCGATCGTGAGCTCGAGAACAATGCGGTTCTGCAGACGTTGCTTCTGCTAGTCGAGACGTGCGGTATGCGGAATCAGTTTGTAGAATCTACAAGTAACCGGGTCTTGACCTATCCTTTTCGGCTCCGTAGGACTTGGGGCGGTCTTCTCGAGAAAGGGAAACGAAGGTATCCGTTCAGTCCACGTCAAAGGTTTGCTGCTCGCCCACGAAGGGATTTTTCCTGTGGTCGACAAGGTCTGGTATGCGGAACGTGAACGAAACCATTCGAGGCTCACCATTCTTGTTGATGGCATAGATTATCGCACTACCAGACTCCGACAAGGCGAAACCCGTGTACATCGACGGTATCATGCACTGTGTCACGAGTTTGCAAGGTCTCTCGCTCAAGAACGACAGCCAGTTCGGAAAATTGTGGAAAGATGCGTTCCTCGGCCACTTGAACAATGCTGACGGTGAAAGAATCACTCTGGAGGAGTCAACGACAGTGAAGATCATCGACACTTTGTTGGACCACAAAAGTTTATCACGCAGAGTAAAGGTGTGGACCATGGTGTTGGTCAAGGCTATGGGTTTGTTTGTGCACGACTCTGTTCTAACGCCAGACGAGTTGTCTCGCCTGCCGAAAGGTATGTTTGCCTCTGAAAAGGTATATACGAGCATTGCAGAAGCCATGTATCGTTCAGCTTGTAAGATGCTTTTTTCGATATTCGACCGCACTGAAATCGATGAAGACGAGAGTTATGATGAAGAACTCGAGTTCCACCTCCTGATAGCGCTGACAGAGATGCTCATCCAGCTCTTTGTGCCGTTCAGTCGTGTGCTGGTCAGGGGCGGTGAGAGCATTGTATCCGTGTTTGTTCGCCTTGTGGCTCCTGTCAAGCGATTGTGGCCACTCTTGTCGACAGCCCTCGGCACTTTGAACGAAACTTTTTCGTCTCCGCAGCGATTTTCGCTCGTTCTCCACACACTTCAAGTAATCGAAGTCATTGAGCAGGCACTGTGCGAGAACGAAACGAGGAATATCAACTTGCTTTTCAAGGCGCTTCAGCAGTACTCCAAGCAGGAGTTAGCAAAAAAGCGAATGGTACGCGACGTTTCAAAGCAAGTGTACCTCTTCCAGAAAATATCGGAGCTGTTTCCTTTGCCCCGTAATCTTCTTGAGAAGGTTCTTCCGTTTAGGGAAAAGCTGGATATATTGCTCCGCTCTGACGCAAAAATATTGGGCCTCGATCTGTACGCATTTGCTCGTCAGCAGGGTCTCGTTCGACTGGAACACAAGATCGACTACTTGGAAATTCTGTCCGAAGAACAAAGCGGCAGTGTGAACATTACAATTAGCCGAGCGTCGAATGCGAACTATGTGGACTTCATACTCCAGCAAATATTGAGCACGAGCCCCAGTCGAATGAAAGGCGAACTGGACGTCGCACTTGTAGATGAGCCTGGTGTCGGTGCAGGCGTCGTGCGTGAATTTTTCCAGATCATCCAACAAACTTTTTTCAGTCCAACACCATTTGGTGATAGCTTGGGCACACCAGCATCCCCACCTGCTGATGTCGCTGAAATCGGTTCGCAGCGGCTTCAAATGGCACGGGATAGTTCCTTTCGTGAGTCTGCGTCATCCAAGAAAGGCAAGCGTGAGAAGGCAGGTGCACCTAGTGATATGCTTCGATTCTTCCCACTCTTTCAGACAGGCAGCGATAATGATCGAAGCCTTCGTATAACACCACGACCGATGCAGGTGACAGCAGCAACCGTCCAACAGAAGAAAGACGCAAAGGTGTTACATCTTACTCAGAAGGACTTTGCTGTCGATGAAGATGAGACGAAATTGTTAAAGCAGTTGTATCTGTGTGCCGGCCGCCTCCTTGGTCTTGCAATTCGAGATCAACAGCCCCTCGACGCAAATTTTCCGCTTGCGTTTTGGAAGTTTATGTCTTTCGAATTTGTTTCGTGGGAAGACTACTGTGGTTCCAATGACGTCTTCAGACGCAGCCTCCAGTTCATTCTCGATCACGACTTCACCACTGAACCACTCGATATCCACTTTGAGTATACTGCGGACGTTGTTATAGTATCGTCAAGCGACGAAGGGTCTACCACTTCGACTACCGCAATGGAGATTGAACTCACGACTGGTCACGGAGGCCTCGCCGTCACAAACGAAAACAAGGCAAAATACGTGGACATGCGCGCAAGACAGTTCTTTTTTGGAAACGAGTTTGAACTCTACAAGAAGATGCGTGAAGGACTCGGTGACGCAATTGGAAAATTCGACCTCAAGCTCTTCCTGCCCTCCGAGTTGCAGCGCGTCGTCCGAGGTGATAGAAATATCGACATCCAGGGCCTACGCAAATCGGTGATTTACTCACGCGGGATCACTGAGGCAAACGAGGTGGTTCGAAATTTCTGGGAGGTTGTCGAAAGCTTTGATCAGCCGATGAAGGAGAAATTGCTCACCTTCTGGAGTGGCTCTGCGTTGCCGCCGCTCTTCGGTTTCGAGACGAGTGCTCGCTCAAACCCGGTATGAATGTGATTCCTACCTGTGTTCGATTCCTCGCTGACGATAAAAATGATGTGAACAGCACGCTGCGTTCTGGTATTTTGATCTGGAACCGTCCAGCAAGAGTAACCTCTGTCCAACTGCGAACACATGGTACGTTACGAAATCAGTCGACCTGTGTTAGCTTGCCTAACTCAAAGTGGTTTTGTATGCAGCGACCGTCGCTTGATGTTGCCGCAATATCCATCGAAAGAGGCGCTTCGCGAGAAGCTCATGGTCGCATTGGAACTTGGTGCAGTCGGTTACGATCGAATGTGATCACAGCACAGCATCCAGATTGGGAAAGAAACTGAGGACTTCACCACGGTGAACTGGATTTTGAGTCATGCCGCAGTTATTTATTCTTCTTCCAAATCAATGTGGTGAGGCCGAGTGACTCGTCCAGGCTCACTGAACGCCCGAGGCTGCGGAGCCTGTCCTCCTTCTGCAGCCCCGTTGGTAGGGAGTCGTTGGTAACCCCAGCGCTCGCGCTCTTCATTTACAAACATTGAACGGAAAAAATCGTACGCGACCATGAGAGGACAGCACACCACTGTGATCACTCGCTGGAGCAGAGCCCGATTGACATTATTCCACGGCGCATGAGCCTTCCAAGCGGCTACGACTGACAAACACAAGATCACATCAGCATAGCACCCGACACGTTGGCTAGAAACATGGACACGTACCGCCCTCATGCTGCACACCCTTACGTGTCCCAAAGAGCTGCACCACAGTGCCAGGCCAGACGTCACCTTTCTTGAGCAGCTTGCCCTTGTGGATCAACCGCGCTTGCTCTCTAGGACAGAAAGTCATTCATCAATCCACGCCGACCGACTTGTACGTCCCCTCAGCGATGCGTACAGATGGAAGAGACCCGCGAGCACTCGCGCCGGGTCGTCGACCGCCCAGATCGACACGTTGATCACATACACGGCGTTGTTGAAGCGCACGGACGCTGGCGCAGGCGTCTCGCCGTCGGCTTTGCCGTCCTCGGGCCGCAGCTGGTGGACCGTCTTGACCTTGCTGCCGCAGACCGGGCAGAGATTGCGGAACTCCGTGAGCCGCCGGCAGATGCACTGGAGACAGAACTCGTGCGCGCAATCCGTGAGCCCGCGGTCGCTCTTGGCCGAGAGCGACGCGTCGCAGAGCACGCACAGCATGGGGCTTGATCGTGTCACGCTTCGATGAGTGGGGAGATCCGCAATGCCACTGCACAGTTTCTTCTCGATATAGTGACATTGGATCCTGAAAAGACACACTCGGAAACGAGTCGAGACACTGAACAAGATGGTCGCCGCCAACGTCAAGCAGGAGAGCTCGTCGGCGCTGCGACTCAAGCCAGAGAGCAAGTGCGTTGGCTGCTAATAGAGTTGCAGCGGGAGGCTGGGAGACTGACCGTACCCGGAGGCCCACCACGACCGAAATGACCAAGGCGATCGGCGAGATCCTCAAGGAAAAGCTCGAGAGCGCCGCGTACCAGTCAGACCGCGCGTCCGCGATGACCAAAGAGCTCGCAGACGCCATCAAGGCGAAGTTGAGAGGTGCGTTTCTGATATTGGAGCGAATGGAGGCGACTCTGAAGTGAGCTGCTGGGGTGAAGAGGTGAACCATCAGCGATACAAATACGTGGTACAGGTCGTGATTGGCGAGCAGCGTGGAGAGGGTGTGCGGTGAGTTTCGACGCTGGAAATGCAGAACATATCGTTGAACTAAAGACACTGAGTGGGAGATAGTATGGGTTGCCGGTGCTTTTGGGACCCGGAGACAGACTGCTATGCGTCGGAGACCTTCTCCAACGTGAGTCAGATCCAACGCGTTCTCGATGCTGCGGAATCGTTTTAACGAGTCTCATCGTTACAGGACAGCTTATTCTGTGTGGCGACGGCGTACGCCGTGTATCTCTATTGAGAAAAAAAGAACCTTTTATGCACTTTGGCGCACCACCTGAGCGAAGAGCGACTGGAACGCATCGGTGATATTGACGCCAGTACAGGCCGACGTCTCGTAATACTCGAAACCCTTGGATTTTGCGTACGTGCGCGCCTCATCCTCCGACACCGCGCGGTGGCGGTCGACTTTGTTGCCGCAGAGAATGCAAGGGAACTTGCCTGCTCCGTACTTGGCGGCCTCCCGCAGCCACGACTCCAGAGCCTCGAAGCTCTTTCGGGATCCGACGTCGAACATGAGGATACCGCCCTGCGTGTCCTTGTAGAACTCGTTGCGGACTTCGAGAAACTCGGGTTGCCCCGACAGATCCCAGAAGTTGACGCGCACTTCCTGGCCAAGCACGTTCACAGGCTTGACGCCGTAGTCGATCCCGATCGTTGAGATGTACTTGCTCACGAATTTTTCTTCGCAGAAGCGCTTAATCACGCAGCTCTTGCCGACGCCACTCT
The DNA here is from genome assembly GCA_023335855.1 of Pythium scleroteichum. Classification (NCBI taxonomy): domain Eukaryota; phylum Oomycota; class Peronosporomycetes; order Pythiales; family Pythiaceae; genus Pythium; species Pythium scleroteichum. Next base: position 12,046 of record JAADVR010000225.1, read on the forward strand.
CGCCCATGGAGATGATCTTGATGCGCAGCACCGTCGGCATCTTAGGCATAGTGTTGGCCGCAGGTGGCCCATGGGCGACCTGATTGTCGGCGGCACCACTGGAGCTGCCACGGCGCTTAGACATGATGACAAGGTATGCGAGCAGATCGAGGTATTTCTATTATAGGAAGGTCATGCAACTGTCACATGCACTGGACTTCGTGGCGTGAGAACTTGCGCGCAAGCTCGACCACGCGAGGGTCGGTGATGTTGTGAAGGACACCGATGGTCTGCTCGAGTGTGATGGACACGAACTGGCGTGACCCCGGGACGAGCTTGCTGATAGCCGAATCAATGGGCCCCATGACCTTGGCGCGATCCGGCGGGTCGAGCTGCCGTGTGAGAGAGTCAATGGTCGAGACCACAGCCGACGACGAGATCTTGCCGCAACCGATGGCGTCCAAGTGCTGGAAGAGCTGTCGGATCTCGTCGTCGCTCAATGCCGCAGTCACGTGACCTCCGAATGCAAGCGGTAGGTCGACCTGCTTGAGTGGAGACTCGGGCGCGAATTGAACCTGGTCCTCTCGAAGCAGCTGCTGCTCGACACGAGCGCGCTGGAGAAGTTTCGCTTCGAGAGCCTTTGCTGCTTGCTCGATCCCTAACAGAGACTGGCCGGCAATTGTGCATCTGGCTGTTTGCTTCTTCTGATCCTCCAGGTAGCCGAGTGGCGAGGGTGTGCCTTGCTTGAGATTCCTTAGCGTATTCAGAGTCAGTGGAAACTTGGCGTCGTCTTGGGCCACGCCGCACTCGAGCGTCAGTAGCGCAAACCACGCAAATAGATCTTGGTCGTGGTGGACGCGAAGGAAGATCACTTTCTGCGGCTGACTTGAGAGGACTGAGATCTTGAGCGTGTTCCGGGCATTGAGATCATCAAATGTGAGCAACTCCGCTTGACAGTTGCGCAACGCAACCTCAAACAATGCAGAAGGTGCCGCTGACTGCGGCCCTGTCGGTTCTGTCGGTTCTGCGCCAACGGCATTCCAGCACTCTGGAGACAGAGCTCGCTCGATACGCAGCCTGCCATTGCCCATGGTGCACCGGCGCAAGATCCAGCGCTCTTTGGATTTGAACTTGACATCCACGAGCGACTCCTTGTGCATCGGCGCGCGGAACGTGAGTCGCATTGTGTTCTGGAAGCTCTTTTTCTGCCGTAGCTTGTGCCAAATGTTCTCGAACGAGTCGTGGACCATGCCGACGTGCGAGATGCCAAGCAAGACACTACCCTCGGGCACCTTTAGAGCCACAGACTCGGCACTCGGAGGCTGGTGGCTCAGTACAAAGATCCGCTTCTTGTGCTTCTCGACCACGAAACCGGCATTCGCGCCGTCGCCCGCGACCGTGGCGTTGTAAACGACGCTGTGAGCGAGTAGTGAGGCCAGATCGTCGGCGAAAACCTTATAGCACTGCTGCAGGCTCACGTTGTACGCGACTTCTTTGATCGCTTTCATCCAGCACTGCGAATCCTTCAAAGTACCCGGCGCGAGTGAGATCTCCTGGCCCCGGTTCTGAACCACGAACGCGTTCGCCTTGAGCAGGCTTGTCGTAAGGCAACATGACGGCAGCAGTCGCGTCTCGAACTTGCTTCCGAGCGTGCGGTCGTTGAGCTTGACCTTGAGCATCTCGTTCTCGAGCTCGACGTACCGGCGCTTCCACGGCCCTCCTGGCGCGGACTGGACCTCCATGAAGTCGTGCATGCGCACGCTTGATCTCTTGAGCGAGCCACCTTGCTCACTTTTCGCCTGGCGGCCATTGTGCCGGTACTTCAGTGCGATGACGCGTAGCTTGATCGCGACAATCCACTCTTCTCGTTCTTTCTCAGTAGCTGCCGCGATGTGGAAATGGGCGGGGCCCGTACAGACGACAAAAGGATAGACGAGCATGCTGGGGCCCTTGCCACTTGCTAGCGTCGCCTGGAGATTGACGTCCTTTTGGATCTTTCTGAGCTCCGATGCGGTCAGCGTCCCTGTCGAAACTGCGAAGCCTGCAAGCGCGACGCTCTTGAGAACCTCGACTGGCTCTTCAGTCGCGTAGCTCTCCGCGGTGAGTGTGAACTGATTCATCGCTCGCTTCTGCTGGCGGTTTGGGTGAGTGCCGCAGAATCGTATCGTCGACCGCCCGAGCTCAACGTGCTTCTGGCGCCATTTGTACTTGGTCTGCAAGAGGACTCGCTGGACTTGCTGAGTCACCGACAGCTCCCTTCGCACCATGATAGTTCCTACAACTACCTGGTGAAGCGCCTCTAGGCGCTCGCGTAGGTGTCGAAGCCATCCGTCCGCTTCGCTCGCGCTCTCGGCGATGTACACGTCCGTCATCTTGTCGGCCGTGAGGCAAATTGAGTTGAGCGGCGCACGCGGATTCATCTCAGCGTAGTAGTGGGCTTGAGTCTTGTCCGTGAAGACGTAGCTCTCCGTGATACTCTCCTCAAACTCGGGACGAGGGTCGGTGAGGTAGTAGTCCATACGCGAATCCGAGAGCACGACGAACATGCGCTTGCGCTTGGCATCGTCGCGCGTGCCATTCTGCACGGTCAGGTACCCGCACACGACGCCTTGGATGTAGTCCTCCATTCTGTGTGTGTGGAATCGATTTAAGTCAAGAGGAAAAGTGGTCAGAACATAGGGATCCAATTGTGCTCTTTATAGCCTAGCAGCTTGTCAGTCAAAATTGATCTTGCGATGATGGCGAGATGTGTACGCTACATGGCCGCTTCGTTTGGCTCATGGCTGCCTGCTGAGTCCTGGTCGTCGACTGCGGCATGTGTCGATGACTTTCGCGACGAGCGATCGTCTTCATCGCTCTCGTTCGTCTGCGGAGTTTCATCTTCCTCTTGTGTTCTACGATCTTCCACTTCCACGATCGATTCTGCTAGGATATGACCATCCTCATCACTATCGGAGACCGGACTGGTGTTGTTCTCCGGTTCGAAACTCAACGTCCGATCGTGGTACGACGTCGGGGACTGGAGGCTGTTCTTCTGGACAGAGCGTAGCTCGTACGCACGGGCAATCGCACGAGCGACGTCCTGTGCTAGGCAGACGCGGTATTGATTCAGATCTCGGAAGTCGGGCTTCTTTGGTGACGGTACTTGAATCGTCAACCTTCGAGGGCTGGCCGAGTTACCGCCCGGTGAGGATGCTCCAGCACTCGACTCGGCGGACGGCTTAGTCTCCAGCAACGACGTTGACGCCCTTGCCTTGGCAATTGGGGACGGCGCACGAGTTACCAACACGCACGGCAACGGGTCCCGATTGCCTTGGTTGTCGAATGGGATCTTGCGCATTGCCAGGTCTGCAATTTGTAGCGGCGACTTCTTGAGTGGGCGGCAGGGCTTCGACGTGGGAGATAGCACTAGTGAGCTCGTGGCGGCGGTGTGGCACAAATCGTTCACGGTCATGCTTTCGAGGTCGTGCGAGAAGTTGTCGAGGATGAACTCTCGAATGTCGCCTTCGAAGTCGACATTTTCGATCTTACTCGCGATCATTTGCCAGTCATACTGAGCAGCACACAAAACTGCTGTGAGTTACTAGCTCATTCAATAGATCCAAAGCGGAACCGACCCACCTGCTCGTTTGCCAACGCAGAGGATTCAAAAACAACGTGCTTGCGCAGATTGGTCGCCAGATTAGAGATGCGATGCTCAGCGATTTGCTGCGGCAACCAAACGTTAGCGGAAGAGCAGAACTATCCGAAGTATTGCTGAATACCTGATACTCTGTTAAAACGGACTGAAGCGCTCGGTACATTTCCAAGCGACTTTGCTCCACGCTATCCCATGACTGCATGCATTTTCGTCGGGATACCTCAGCAGCCTACAAAGAACGACGTGAACAGAGAGCTTCCATTTTTTCAGGAAACGGCCTACCTCCAGAACCTGTACAGCCTTTATATAGACGTTCTCTTTCCGCTGCTGATCAGACGCAAGCAACCAATTGACGAGCTTCTGGCTGTTGTTGTTGATCGTTTGCATCGCCACAGCACTCTTCTGTCGCGGGCGGCCTTCTCCTTGTGGCATACCGCCGTTGGTGCTGACGTTCATCATCAGTTCCATCCGCTCGCTTTCGTCAAAGCCGTTATCGATCTGCGCGAGCTGCACAAGATATTGGTTCTCGATCACAGTGCTGGAGAAGCCGGCATCCATTGCAGAGGCAAACTGACTCGACGCTTCCTTGAAGTGCTTGTCGAAGTTCTGGTAGTCTTTCTTGTACGTGTCTTCATGGACTTTGGCTTGCTTCTTTATGTTGTTGACAAGCTTGTTCAGGTTCTGCGCCTTTTGCGAGTTGTACGTGAACAGCGCCTCGATCGGTCGCAACACATCTTCTTCTAGGTTGTTCGCGAGCATGCGGTGCTGCACGCTCGTGTTGAGGTACTGGGCCTTGAGCTTGCCGAGCGCCTCGCGCATCGTGCCGTGCTCGAGCTCTTCGAGCTGCGACTGCTGGGTCATTTTGCTGAGTTCGTTCGCGTAGTGGCGCTCGAGCGCGATGCGGCTCTTGAGCAGCGCCACGAGGTTGTTCTGGGTCGCGAGGCCCTTGGTGCACGCGCCGCGCACCTCATCCAGATTGAAGAGCAAGTCGGTGGCAAACGAGAGGTGCGGCACGGTCACCACGGGCTGGCGCAGACGCATCATCGCATGCGGCGATGCGACGCCGTCCATGGCGCAGCGGAAGCGGTCTGGGGCGCTAGCTGGCGACCGGCGAGCGAGGCTTCTTCGCGTTCTGAGCTGACAGCCTGTCTCGAAGCTGCTCATAAGAACCGATTCCCGCGATCTGATTGGACCACTCTCAAATGGCAACTTCTCGCTACTACTTTGCTCTCATTTAGAAACTAATACCAAGTCACTAAAGAGAGGACATGTCATCTTGAAGTGGAAGCGTCGCGTTCCCCCACATGCAACATGCAGCCGCCCTCGCCCGCCGCGACGGCGCCGCGGCAGCTTGAGCCACTCGCTCGACGTCGCCCTTCTATGTCCGCGAGTGCCGGGCTGCCGCTCTCACCGAGCGTTGCTTCGCCCGCGGGGAGCAGTGCGCGGCGCGCGAGTCTGGTGCCCGTGGCGTCGGACACGCTCGTGACGCCGTCGCGTCGCCAGTCGATCGCTCTGCAACGCCAAAAGTCGAACGTGCGGCGCGCGTCAACGAAAGTGAGTATAGCAGCCAAGAACCACAGCCCAGCGCGGCGCACCACGAGCCCCGCGCGGCGCAAGAGCAGTCGTGGGCTCGACGAGAGGAGCCAGCATGATGACGACCGTGAGAACGAGCTCAGCGAAAGCGAGAGCGACGACGGCGACGGGTGGAACGACCACGAGAACCTCAACGTGTTCGACGCGCGCAACGCTGAGAAGCTCTACCGAGAGACCCAGGCCACGGCCGAGTACGAGGACGGCGGCAAGCGGTACGTTGGGACTATCGACCGTCGTGGCATCACGCCGTTCGTGACCTTCACGGCCACGGAGACGCCGCCGAGCCAAACAAAGAACCGACTGCTCCTCGACACGAAGCACAAGCCAAGTTGCGGGTTCTGCAGCGGCGGCAATCTGATCTGGATCTTGCGGTGCTCCTTCTGCGGCTGTCTTCGTATGGGCGACGCGCCGCGACTCAAGTATCTCATCGACATGGTACTCAGTGTGGACCCGACGATCTCTGGACAAGAGGTACTAGCCAACTGCACCCGCTCTGCCTTCGTTAATCCCATGCTGACGTTGGGGTCTCGTGCCAGCTAGCGAAGCGAGTGCTGGACTTTGCTAAGTTCGACCACGTGGCTATGAAGGTCGAGGAGAAGTTCAAGCAGGCGAGCCTTGTGCGTGCCAAAACAGCAATCATGATGATGGGCCGCACGATTGCAGCACTGCGTACAGCGATGACGCGTATGATCTTCACGGCGTGGCGAGGCAACAACGTGATCCAGGCGGGCCACGATACGATCATGCACCGCCTCATCAAGATCAAAGACATCCAGGTCAAGGCACGCAACAAAGGACAAGTGTTCTTGATGTGGAAGGCGTACGTCGAGCGAGTAGCTGAAGAGCGCTCTCAACGGTATTCTATCGCGTCGCGACGAAACGACGTGACGCGATTGCGGCGACTATGGGCGTTTTGGCAAAAGTTCATGAGGTTGCGCGCAAAGGAAAAAGTGCAAGAGCTGAAATCACGCCATGAAGCAGAACGGTACGTGGGTGTCTAGTATCGGTAGGCCATTGCGCGTAAGTGATTAACCAACTTTGATGATTAGAAACGAGGCACCGGGCCAGTTTATCAAGGTGAGACGTCCACTCGGATATACAGTGGCTGACTGGAAACCCATCTGTGCAAATTAAAAATTCTGTAGGAGATTGAGCGCTTGAAGGATAACCTTGCTGAATCTCGACGACTGGTCTTTGCGGCGACTAACACTATGTTTGATCTGCTGCACCAGTCGATCCGTTTTGCAGACGATGACGTTCAAAGTAAATTTCCTGCCCGTATTCTGATGAAGGTAGATCCTTTAAGCGTGTTGGTGATACTCGTGTAGAAGTACTCGAGCTCAAGGAGATGTACCCAGCCACTGCAGGAGTTTTCTTCGAATCCGTTTACGGTCAAAAACTGTTGGATGGGTTAAGTAATGGTCATGTCGCATTAGGAGAAGATTTCGGTGTGGACGAAGCAGGTATGGACGACCTAATGGAGAGAAACCTGGAGGAAGCTCGTTCGACAGTCGATCGCATGCATTCTTCTGAAAGTCTCATTCAGTGGATAAACTTTCAACGCCAGCGAGCTAACGCGATGGCAAAGGTTGCTGTTGCAGCTCCATCATCAGCATTTTCGTCAGCCCCAAAAGATTTGGTTGTTCCGTCAACCAATCGATCTAGCGTCAAATTAAAAGCAAAAGAGAAGAAAAAGGAGGTGAAGGCTATCAAGGGGCTCCAAGATCTGCGGGCAAATATCGCGAGCCCGGGTGTGATGCTCAAGCTGCTATGCCACGCATCGCAGGATGCTCGGTCTGAGTATCATCGATTTCGAGCGACTGAATCTGCGAGTCTTATGGCTGCAATAGCGGCTGAGAACTCGACCACCTCCACGTCTCTCACCCCAGCTGCGCAAGTTCAGCTCAAGGCATACTTCAAGATCGTGGGGCGAGTACTCAAGCTCCCTCCTGACATCATCAGCAAGGATGCCTTTGTTCTGAACGACTTCGACTCTCTGTACGCATTTACCGTATATCTATTCACGTTTCACCCCAACTACATTGCCCCTGGGCTTGTGTTGTCACCACGATACCATTTAAGTTTCAACTTCTTGGCACCACAATGGGAAAAGATCCAGAAAAAGCTGACGGAAGACGAATTTGATCCGTTCGCACAGCAGCAATTCTACATTTTCCTGGCAAAGATTAAACGTGTAAATAAGCAATTTGTGCGACTCGAAGCTATCTGCCGAGCCGTCGATCAAATTGCGCAATGGCACCAGCTCGCAACCTTGAGAGACACATACAACGACTTCACTCGACGCGCCTTGGGGAGAGATTCGAATATATCGGTGGCTCTTGAAAAGGAGACACTCGCCGCCTGGGTGTCTCTCCCTGCATCAAAACTTCTCAGCATGTGTGAGAACGAAGAAGAGTTGCGCCTAATCGAGGAGGTTTTCAAGGACAATGTTCTTGACCTTATCAAGATTTTCCGAATCTATGGCAGTGGTTCGGGTGGTAAAGGCATCCTTGAGCAAGAGTTCCTCAAGGTTATGACTCGCGCCGGAGTCACAGATAGGAAGAACATCTTACGGTCGCATTTGCAGCTCATTTACCAGCAATCCCGCCAACAGAACTCCCTCGGTCAATCCACCTCTTCCTCAACCAGCAGTCCCGCGAGTGCGAGTGCAAGCTCGAACACTCCAGCGACATCAGCGACTGGAACTATCGACGATACCGACGATGACACTGGGGAGGATCGAGGAGCCACCCCAAACGAATTCTTCGAGGCGCTTGCTCGTGTGGCACACCATAACTACCAGAAAAGGCGAGTAAACGACCCACCAGCCTCTCAAGTCCCTATCCCAAGCCCAAACAGCTTCATAGCAAGCAGTCCCGTGGGGTTCGTCTCAAGCTCAACGCTTCTAGCTCAAGTGGCCGAGCTGGTGGTGGAGAAAATTGTACCACTGACAAAGAAATTCCAGGAACAAGGTCTTATGTTCAAAAAGCAAATGGTTCATCCAGATGTCCAGTATATCTGCAAAGCCCAAGAGAAGCGACTGAAACGTGTTTTTCTCTCATACTCGCAGAAGAACAAGAACCCAGGTTCACGCGGGAAACTGATGGATCTTTCTGACTTCGAGGTCTTGTTGAAAGACAAAAGACTCGTTGACGCGTTGTTCCCTCACGGCAAAATCAAGCAGCTTGTTGCTTTTGTACAGCAGGACGGGGATCTCTCGGCACTTGGCGGCGGCTCTGGTGTGGACTCTGATACGGAGTTTGTTTTCGCCGAATTCGTTGAAGCACTCGCTGCAATTGCTGTCTATCGAAACGCCAATCCATACTTGCCACTGGCAAAAAAACTCGAGACGTTCTTCGAAGAAAACTTCTGAACTGAGCGAGAATAATACTATTTTGCTCACGATTCTGCAGTCGTCGCGAGGCCGACTTCGATAATACGGCAATCTATGACTGTTTCTTTACCGATCGATACGCCCGGTGCGAGGTATTTCTCGATCTCTCCGCCTTCTTCGAAGCTGCCGGGCCAGAAGTAGCTCGCCGTGTGAGTGGTTTCGAGCCATCCGAGATGTTTTAGTGCAGCGGCTGCGAGGCTGGAGCAGAAATACTTGCGCTTGGACGGCTCATGCTCATCACTCGTCTTCGTTGGGGATGGAACAAGCATCCCAGTGGAAAGCCGTCGCGCCAGCGAGGGCGAGCTTCCTTCGTCAGATGCTGTCGACGCTGTTTGGGAGGCTCGTCGACTCAACGGGCTGTTGGTTGCAGACTTCGTTTCTGCTAGAGTTATCCGCTCCGACTCGCCTCGGCTTTGAAGAACCCCGAGGATGCTGTACGGATTTCCGTCCACGCACTCGACAAACTTCTTCATCTTTTCGAGCGTCTCTGGCGTGCGATTGGCTGTGAAGCGACGGACGACAATGGTCTTGGATACCTCCCGTGAGTATGCCATCAGTCGAGCTTTCAGCGAGTAGACTTGAATGCCTTCGCCAGTAGCTTCGAGAATGCGAAGGAAGTTTCGAGATGCGCCAGGCACGACGATTCCGATGTGATCGTACTTCGCTCCCGTGACTTTGCGCTGCAGCACGCTTGCACCGAAGCGACACGAGAACAGGATAATATCCCCGTAATCGAGCCCGACATGGAGAGCAGTGACATGAATCACGCTTTTTTCATTTTTGCTGAGATCGCGGTCCCGTGAGGTCGAAACGACACCCAGGAATGACATAAACAGCACGTCCAGACTGATAATTGGATGGCCCACCAACGCGCGTGTGTACTGTTCGAGCTGGATGCGTCGCTTGTTGACAAACTGTCCTTCGAGTGGCGTGAAGACGTGCTTTGACGGCAGCTTCGGTAGTTCACAGTCGGAGTACTTTTGTTTGAGTTCCTGGTGGAGTTTGTGGAACTCTTTGAAGCGCCTCTGCACCTGCCAGTTCATGTCGTTGAAGTGGACGTCAATGAGATAGGCAGTGTACGATTTCTGCGATAAATCGCTAACTTTGTTCTTGGTCGTGGATATGGAGAGCTGGAATTTTGGAAAGGGCATCGAACTGACCTGTTCGAGACTCAAGACAACCAGCTCGTCCTTCGAGTCGTGTTTAATGTAGTGCGACAGTGGCTGGTTTTCATCTTTGAGCCAGATACCAAAACCTGTCCTGGCGTGGAGAATGAAATAATCTGCCTCGTGTCTCAGGAGCTCTTGCAACTCAGAGAGATCACGGTCGGACAGGTGAGTTGAGGACTGAACCAAGAACCACTAGATAAGCTCTACACAGTAAAAAAAAATAAAAAAGTCTGTCTCACCTCCTGCATGGCGTCGCGCACTTGAATCCGCAGCGCTTCCATGGCTCGAAGCTTGAGACGATGGAGTGGTTTCGCTAGTCGCATTGATTTGCTTAGCGGTAAAGACACGGAGATGCTGCCGGGTGACAGTTTACTCAGCTTCCCACCCTCCAAAACACACACAAAAAATAGACAAGCGCACCCTTTTCCTCTCGAGTCGTTGATTGAGACTTGCGCAACGGCGACAATGTCCGCAATGACTTTGGCCGATCCCGAAGGGGTGAGCTGGAGCTGGCAGAACTGCTCCACCGACATGTCGCTCACGACACTATCCGAGTCGCAGTCTTCCGAATCACTCGACGCAAAACGAAGAAATGCGACTGAGCACAAGCTGTTAGAAATTTCTCCCACCAGTCCATACAATCAGACAGCCCACCATCGGCATGGCCACTGTGCCTCTGCTTTGACCCAGAATTCCTCGACGAGCCGAGCTGCTTGGCGAGAAGTAGTGCGCGCACCCACTCAACGCGATCGCTCTCCGTCGTCGCCTCGAAACTGACGAGCTCAGCATTCTCACCGCTTTCGCCACTGCGAGGTAGAATCTCCACCGAAAATCGCCATGTCATGTCCTCAACAGCTTTGTCCTCGGCTCGGATCGAGCCGATGTGGGAGACACGCACGAGCTCCGAGAACTGGACTTTGTCATCACCCTCGGTCTCTCGAGTCGCCGTGACAATCCCCAGCGCCTGGCCAAACAGCGCGAGTGAGACTTCTTCACAGCGTGCGCCGCACCACAGGCGCACTGGCCCGTGGTGGAGGCTGTTGGCCAGCGCAACGGACTTGGCCATTGTCGAGTTATGCCATGCGACCTTGAATCAGAATTGGGTTGTGCCAGAAACGGATGCGCTCCCACCTTGTTCTGGTAACAAACGTGTCAGTATCACCTTATTTTCGAAACAGCAAGAGCTACAGTTTCCCGCCAAAAGCTACATTTGGGAGAAGATCATGGCCGACGCCAAGCAGAACCTCCAGCGCCTCCAGCTGCTGGGCAGCGACGCGCCGCCCAACTGCCTCAACGATGTGCCCGTGATGGTCGGTATCGACGAGGCGGGTCGTGGGCCGGTCATGGGGCCCATGGTCTACGGCGCCGCGTACTGGCCGGTCGACGAGAACGAAGCGATGAGCGCGCTGGGCTTTGACGACTCGAAGGCGCTCAGCGCCGAGAGCCGCGAGGGCCTCTTCGACAAAATGAAGGCCAACGAGCGACTCGGGTAGGCCGCGTCACATGCCGGAAGCGAGAAGGGAATACTTGGGCTGACGCGTCGCATGTTGACCTCTGTGCAGATGGATCGTGCGCATGATCTCAGCCGCGGAGATCTCCGACCACATGCAGCGCCAGACCAGCAACCTGAACGAGATCTCACGCAGCGCTGCGATCCAGCTCGTCAAGGAGATCCAGGCCAAGGGTGTCAAGGTGAAGCAGGTGTTTGTCGACACGGTGGGCGACCCCAAGTGGTATGAGACCTACTTGACCAAGTATTTCAACGGCACCATTCAGTTCCGCGTGGAGAAGAAAGCAGACAGCCTCTTCAAGGTTGTTAGCGCCGCTAGTATCGCGGCCAAGGTCACACGCGACCGGATCATCACAGACTGGGAGTGGGAGGCGCCGTCGTTGACGCTTTCCAAGGAGTTTGGCTCTGGGTACCCGAGTGACCCCAGGACAAAGGCGTGGCTTTTAGATAGCATGGACCCGGTGTTCGCTTTTCCCAACATTGTCCGGTTCAGCTGGGGCACGATTGAGCCTTTCATCGCCAAGGCTGTGCCAGTCGATTGGCCGTACGAGCGCGAGCTCGAAAAGGTGACGATCGGTTGGAGCGAGTTGGGAATGTGAGGCCTAAACTAAGTTCTCTATCCAAACGTTTAGGCTAGTGCACCTGCAGGCACGCAGTCGATCACCTCGTTCTTCCAAGCATCAGGGCAGGGATCAAACAAGCCATCGGCCACCGCGCAGCGGGCAGACTTCTTCAAGCAACGGCAGATTCACGGTGTTACCGACTTCTAACGAGATGGACATGTGGAGTGGAATTCTAATTGTTAAAGTTCTTGTAGTGTACATAGGGGTTTCTCTTCCATAGCTAGTTTACATCGAGTTCACTCATGGTGGGGAGGCCTGACCAGGCGTCCACTAGCACTGACGTTGGGTTCACTCGCTGATGGGGGTCTTCTTGAGCGAGCTGAAGAACTTGAGCTTGCGGCTCGAGCTCTTCTGGGACGGAGACACGCGGCCTTCATCAAACTCTTCGAATTCAGACAAGGTTGAGTGGCTGTCCGTGTCGCTGAACATCGAGACGTCGTCGGACGAGTCCTGCACGGGCTCGTCGCAGCGCGTAGCAACTTCCTCTTCTTCATCCTCACAGTCCTCGTACTCCATGTCATCCTCCAGCACGGTCTTCAATGTGCCGCACTGGTTCACAACAGCACGGTCGCTCAGGCTGAGCTTGCACTGAGGGATTGGGTTGGGGAACGCGTAGGCCGCGGCGTGGTGCGGGCTCTTGACGATCGAGCTGCCGAGGAAGCCTCGCAGAATGGAGACGCCAATGTCGCTGATGTGCTTCTGCTCAAGGTAGCTCTGCGAGATGAGGATGCGGTGGACCATGACGAGGTATTCAAGGAACGCCGTGCAGCGGTGCTCGACGACCTGTCCCGAGTTGGAGCGGATCTTGTGCTTGCGTGGGAAGTAAAGCTCGGTGACCATCTCCTCGAGCTTGGGGAAGACGGCCTGGAACTGCTCGAAGTGCTCGACGATGAGCTGGCGCAGCAGCAAAAAGTCCGAGTAGCGGCGGTGGACGACCCAGCTGCGGCCCGTGATGGCGTTCTGCACGTGGACGGCGTAGAGCGTGTAGCTCTTGCGCTCGCGCGTGCTCTTGGCGACGACGGGCTTGACGTTGTAGATGGCGATGGAGCCCATGGAGAGCATGGAGCGCTCGATGGCCGTGCCGCCCATCACGAGCGTGCGCTTGTCCGAGCAGCCGTAGACGCTGCTGGCCTTGATGATGAGCGACGAGAGCCGCGGCGTGGCCGACGGCGGCACCTCGCACTGGAGCACGACGTCGCGGCGGTGGCGCCGCGCGCGCGGGGAAGCGACGGTCACGCGCGAGGCCATTGGGGCGAGAGCTACTCGTCCTCGTCCAGCAAAAGAGCAATTGAGCCTTGGCGTTGATGATGATGATGATGGAAATGGATGTTGATGGCTCGCATAGACGGGTTCGTTGGATTGTGAAGAACCGGCGATTGTGAGCAGTTGGTTCCCAAGGTTGGCGACAGACGGGGCGCCAGAGAGAGAGAGCTCCCCACAAAGTGCCGCTGCTCCGACTGCGACCGTACAGTCAGTACCGGGGCTAAGCCCGCTATGCATTTTATATACCTCTAATCCCTTATGCTTCCACGGGATGGGAGGGTGATGAGCAAAGGTACTGACTCAAGAATGCAACTGGTCCCTTCATCCTGTATGGAGTTCACTTTCTGCCTACTGGTATGAGTGTTCTAGTCATGCTACTCCAGCACTCTATCACAGAGCACTCTGAGCATTGCTTTGTACAAGTTCGACGTTGTTCCAGATCGCTCATCTATTCAATGTTTGGTTTCTTTGGATCCATAATTGAATATATTTCAGTATGTGTACTTTTTCTGACTCTCCACCGTTGGTCGATGACCTCAGGATCTCAATATCTCAGCGGCGGGCTTAGCCCCGGTTCCGACTGTACAGCAATTGACCGGTCTCTGCACGCTCGCTCTCCCAGCCACATGGCGGCTCGTCTTCTGGATCTATAGCCACGATTGGATGAATAGAAAAAACACGCTTGTGATTGGTCGTTTTTTCAAGTGCACTGGCGCTCCGACTTCTGGCGCAAGTTGAACAGAGCTGCTCGCCATTTCGCGGTTTTGCGAATCGCAAAAAGATCGTCTTGGGTTCATTTTCGAGCTGCCGAGGTTTGGGTTCAAAACGGCCGACGCAAATAGTGTTTGGAGGGCATTTTCGCTCGATCCAAGTGGCAAGCTGCCGGCCACAGAAATTATCGAAGATCGCCGTCTTTTTCATCCACAACGACGCCTTTTCCGCCGAAGTTCACTTCCGCTTCCGGGACACACCCACTTCATGTTCTGTCCTACGGACTGCCAGCCAACTGATACATATTGTCGGCCTGAGGTTTCGTTGTCTGAGGGACTGATTTGGCAAATCCGGAGAATCATAAATATACGACTGAGACCTTTCCGGGCACAGTCTCACTTTCCAGGTGGGGCGTCCCATGTCTCCACTTGGTTTCTGTGAAAGGGTTGGGTCCCCCACAGTCTCCTACCAAGTGGAGACTAAGAACGCGCCATGCTGCCATAGCGTGCTGTCCACCGAGACTTCGTGGCTTCATGAATCCGGTTGTCATGCTGCAAAATGGCTCAGGAACGTCGACCAACTGTAAAGGTACTGTTGGACTATTTTGCGACCGGATCTCCTCGCCCACAGATTCATGCGTGTCACGAATCCGCTCATGCCATTTCGGTCTGATCAAGACAACAAGCCCACGAAGGACGAGCGCACGAACCGACTTGACGACCAGCATTACCGATCTAGATTGACGGGCGCTGACTATGGGGCGCCACCGGTGTGGTCCACAGCACCGCCCTTCACACCGGCCGCTGATCGAACATCACTGTCCAAGAGTTGTCTGCGGAGTGACCGTGCGTGACGTGCGTGCATTAACTCATGCGCTCACACCATCGAGCGCTCTCCATGCTCCGCCGCCATCTCCCTTCGGCCGCTTCAACATGACAACCACGTTCCAACGGCGCGGACGAATCAGTTCATTGGTTAGAAACCGTCACAGCCGATACGAAGTTAACCGTTTTTGTTAGAGGACCCTAATTTAGGGCCGAGCCAGGAGCCTCGAAACCCATGGGTTTATGGATTTGACAACCCGACCCAGGCGGTTGTCCATTTCCGTTGCGTTGGCGCCAAAGAGTGGAGGGAAACAATGGCGCTGGGTGTCAAGGAGAGCGTGAGCGGGCGCACCTTCGCGCTCGCGGACGATGGCGAGGAGGTCCGCGTCTGCGGCAGCAAGGGCGCCGTCTACCTCAGCGGCGCCAAGGTGGCGCTGCGCTGCTGCGCCAAGGCCACGATCGTCGTCACGCGCAAGCTCAAGCAGAGCGTGCTGCGCCAGGGCGACGTCGGCTTGCTCGACGTGCGCGACGTCTTCTACGCCAACGGCACGCTCACCAAGTATGAGGTGCTCGATCTTGACGCCGGACACAAAGTCTCGCTCCAGGCTGCGGCGGCCGCGACCACCACTGCGCAGGTCATCCGCCCGGCGAGCGCTAAGCAGAACGGCGTCACCACCGTCGCGGGCATCCGCGTGCAGGCCACGAGGCTCGAAGGCACGACCTCGCGGTTCTTCGCGAAGCCGAGCGGCTCGTCGTCGCTGTCGAAGCTCGCGGCAGGAACGATCGCGCTCAATCGCCAGGAGAAGCAGCGCAGCCCACAGGATGTAGCTGATGTGGAGACCGTCGCGAACTCGCCGCCAAGTGATCGAGCGGCAAGGACGCGTGCGATGGTGAACTTGGTGGACGACGACTTTAGCGACGCCGACGAACCGGTGAAAGACGAGGAGACCATGACGCCCGCCAAGCCGCGAGCCAAAAAGGCGCGTGCGATCGTAGAGTCAGACGACGAGGACGACGAAGACGGCGATAACACTGGCGGTGATGCCGTCATGGCTAGCTCTGACGTGTCGTCTCCGGCAGATGAAGATGATGTCTTCGTGCACGAGCTTAAGCTTAAGCAGGAGAAGACAGGCGCGAAGCCCAAGTGGATGGAGGCGTTTGGGCTCAATGGACCTTCAAGCAGTGGAGACGGCTGGTACAGTGTGCGTGATCGCAAGGAGAAAGGAGGATCGAATAAGACCAAGGCTTCAAGTGAGGCTGGTGAGCGGCCATCAAAGAAGTCCCGACTCTCGACTTACGATAATGACGAAGACGACGTGGAGGCCAGTCACACCTCGAGGTCCCACGATGAGGTGGGTCAACTGCTTCGAGACTGCGAGCGCATTGCAGAGAAGCTACGGCGTTCGATCAAGAGCTGGTCGGGCGCGTCATCCACAAGCTCCTCTCCATCCAAGAACCAAGAAACCACAGAAGACGACACGCACATTTCTTTATCGCAAATCAATGCTGACTCGAGCAGCCTCGGCGGCCGCATCGTCACGCAAGCAGACATTCCAGATATTTGCGAGACTCTCGAACTCAAGCCATACCAAGTCGTTGGACTGAACTGGTTGATGCTGTTGTGCGATAATGGTGTGTCCGGAGTGCTTGCGGATGAAATGGGCCTCGGCAAGACTGTGCAGACTATCTCTTTTTTGCTACTTGTCCATGCGCTTGCTAAGACGAAAGATGCCGCAAAGTATGGAGGTCCACATATTGTTGTAGTACCAGCAAGTGTACTCAACAATTGGAAACGAGAGTTTGCGTGGATCGCGCCGAAGTTGCGGGTACTCGTGTATCACGGGAGCAAGAATGATCGCTACGATTTGATGGAATCCCTGACCGCTGACGACTTTGACGTGATGCTCACGACGTACACCTACTTCGAGCGAGACACATGCCAGGATGATAGAAACTTTCTTCGATCATTCAAGTTTGGATACATGATCCTCGATGAAGGGCACAGCATCAAAAACTCGAAGACTTCTCGTTTCCGAAGAATCTCTGCGATGCGAACACGAAACCGCCTTGTGCTAAGTGGCACACCTATCCAGAACAATTTGAACGAGTTGTTAGCCTTGCTCAGCTTCTTGATGCCCAAAATGTTCGATCACGGCTCGGACGAACTGCTCTCGTTCTTTGATGGTACCGAGGACAAGAAGACTGCGAAAGTGCGAAAGATTCTTGCACCGTTCGTTTTACGACGAGAAAAGAAGTACGTCTTGACTCAGCTTGTTCCCAAGACTGTCCATGTCGAAATGATCAAGTTCGAAGGTGACCAGCGTAAGGTGTACACGGACCTCATTGAGTCTGTCATCAAGCAGAAGGAAGTGAGTGCGGCCCGAAAAGCTGAAGAAAAAGAGCGCAAGAAGAAGAACAACTCCAAGTTCGATCGTCAAGTTCAGAAACTTCTTGGTGAAGTCGAGTCGAGGGATACGAAAGGAGGAGACGCCCCGAACGATGTCGCCATCTTCACTCAGTTGAGGAAAGCAGCCAACCACCCCGTGTTGCTTCGCAACCACTATGTGTCGGATGAAGTCTTGGATACGATGACTCGTTGTCTCCATCGTGCAGAAGTGTTCGGTACCCAGTGCTCTCTAGCCATGGTTCGCAAGGAACTGGAAAGTTACTCTGATTTCGAGTTGCATGATCTATGCGTTCAGTACAGTGGGAACGAAGAGCTGCGCAAACTCCAGTTACCTATGGAAACGATCCTTCACTCAGCCAAGTTCGATTTCCTGCGTGAACTGCTGCCGAAGCTAAAGTCGGGTAGCCATCGTGTGCTGATCTTCTCACAGTGGACCAAGTTGCTGGATCTACTTGAGGTGTTGATGAGTCATATGGACTATCGATACCTGCGACTGGATGGCTCGACCGAGGTTGCAGAGCGCCAGGGTCTCATTGACTCGTTCAACCAAGACAAGAACCTTTTCGTTTTTCTGCTATCGACACGTGCAGGTGGTCTCGGCATCAACTTGACGGCAGCTGATACAGTAATTCTCCATGACTTAGATTTCAATCCAACAAACGACGAGCAAGCGTGTGATCGTTGCCACCGCATTGGCCAGACCAAACCAGTGACGATCTACAAATTAGTGTCCGAGAACACTGTGGACCACGACATTTTCAAACTCGGAGAGGCGAAGACACAGCTGAACAATGCCGTCCTAGGAAAGCTAAACGCCCACGGTCCTGGTAACCAGAAGGCCAACGAGAACGTGACAGTTGAGATGATGCTCGCATCCGTGTTATCGTCGTACAAAAAAGAATAGAAGGTAATAGATGGCTCTATGTTCGACTATGATGCGTTGAAGTCTAGCGGTGCCAACAAACCATAAGGGTATGTACGAGAACACTCAGGATCCAGCGTTGACGAGCTCCGTAGCCTCAACCTTCATTCCTGACGCTGTTCGACCTTCCTTTGGTATGTACTGCACGTGGAAGCACAAGCGTTAGTTCTCTTGGCTGATGTATTTGTTATGAGGCGCCAAGGGCTCGTACTATAGATCGTGATTCGCGCCGTGAGATCTCATCCTCGTGTTCTTCGGGTAGCGGTGTGATCTGTGGAGGGGAAATGTCTTCTGTATCTAATCCTACGTTGATCCCAGTGTCGTATTGTTCGTCGTCGTCCAGATCGAAGTCGTCATCAGATGATTCTTCTTGATTGTGAAGCCGACGATTCAGTTTGTCAGTTGTGCGCTTTATCTGGTTCACCATGCTAGTGATCTCCAAGAGCGCGGACGGAATGACGTCCATCGTCAGTTCCGCCTTGCTCAGCTTTCTCGATACCGCGTCAATCTGACTGGACTGGCGCGAAACAGTCGGCGCAACAGGTTGGTGCTTTTGCTGATGGTGGAGGGAAGGCGATGCGGTTGTGTGGCCTGGGAAGATGTGGTTGTTGCCTGTGTTACGTGCGCTGCTAGCATCCGACTTGAACTGAGACATGCCAGCTGAGACTCCCATAAACGAGCTGTCCATCGTGTTGTCATAGCCGGGCGACTGGGTAGTTGGACGTTGCCGAAGCGGAACTCTACCTGCTGAAGCATTGCTACTGACGTTCCCTGAGCTTCCGCCAAGCCCAGGAAGTCGACTTATTCGATGCGACAGACGACGGCCCTGGTTACTCTTGGCGGCTCGATCAGCAATTTCTTTGATTTTGTCACCAAGTTTTTTGGCCCTGTAGATCGTGCGCAGCGACACGGACATCCGTCGAGCTTTCAGTGACTTTTCGACCACCATGTTGAGCTGGTTTTGGATCTTGATCTTCTCGGTAGGCGACTGGATGTTCATGTTATCCAATTGCCGCTTGATAACAGTACGCTTCATGCGCTCTCCGAACTCCGGATATTCTGCCACAATCTCGTTGAATGCTCGCTTACTCAGTACATTCAAATCACAAATATTGACGGCTTTGACTGTGTTCGTGCGCCTCACGTCAATCACAAGCGCCGTCTCCCCGAAGAAATTGCCATCACGCAGATAAATTCTCTTCTCCGGGTTGCCAGGTTCGGGAATGAGAATCTCAACGAGTCCTTTTCGAACGATAAACATCTCTTTGCCAATGTCGTCAAAGTAGATGATCGTGTCCCCGGGCAGGTACACGGCCGTCTCAAGGGCCATACAGACTTTGCCAAGGAAGCGCACATCGGATCCAGCGAAGAACGGCACTGTCTTGACGAGGTCTTTGTACAAGTGCAGCGCGATCGTCATTCTAAGAGTTTTTGAAATGCCTGGCTGATTCAACAGCATCATGTCCGAGTAGGCGCGTTGCTAAAATCGAAAGAGAGCTCATGTTAGCGGGCTCCACTACTTACTGAGTTGTAGTCACAACACTCACGTTAATCCAGAGGTAGTCGTAATTGCGACGAACACGATGCTGCAAGGTTGTTAGGTTGCGAAGGTGAGTCATAAACGCACTGCCTCCATCCTGCACAATATCCGATAGCTTACCTGGAGTTCTTCTGGCAACTCGTAGTAACGCATCTCCGCGCGAATGATGTCCATACGGTTCCGGAACTGCGCGCTAAGTTGGTCCCAGCTCATGATCAAGGCCAGAATATTCCCGAAGAAGAACGACGTGACGATCATCCCAAGCATGAACACGAAGATGCTCATGACGTAAAGCTCGGTGCTCGCTTCTTGTCGGGGGTCCACTAGACGTGAGATTGATGCATAGCCCGTGTTCTCGGAGATGCCAAGGAACATGATCGCGATGTTTTGCATGCTTTGCACATACATCGCTGGCATCTAGAACATGGATTAGGCGTCTCACGAATGATTTGGCGGTGGGTTGGCGGCTCACCTCAGAGCTGTTGCAAGTTGGCCTACCATCGGCGTCGAAGCAGTCATTGAAGAGGCTCGCCCAAAGACACCTGAGACAGTACGTTCATCGTCAGGCAACTTGAATCCAGAAAATCCATGAAGATCGTCACGGACGCGAAGAAGTGAAGAGCCATGATCATGGCAACGAAGCTGAGAGCGAGATTGTAGTACTTGGCGTATTCGCGGAGGTACTTGAGTAGACGGCCGAACCGTAGTAACTTTGGCAGCTTTTGCAGCTTGACCATTTTGATCGATTTTCGCGCCGAGCTCTGTACGAACAGCGCGAGCGGAAAGTTGGAGATGAGGTCGATAACGAACCAAGTGCGGAGATACCGCCGAAATACCACCCCACTGTCCATGATCACTTCTCCGTTGGAGAAAACGCCAGTGCGCATTGTCAAGAACATGTCTGTGGTCATCAGAAAGTCAGCACAGCATTCACAACGGAGGCGGCTTGGAAACCTACCAACGATGAAGTACACATCGACGATCGTGTCGAGCACGTAGCGGTCTCCCCACTCGACGTAGTTGAATCCAATTACGAGTGGCACCACCACACAGACGTACAAGACACAGCCGGCCGTCGTCACCTCCCACACGCGGCGAAACTTGGAGTTGGGGTGGATCATGTACCGGCTCGTGCCTTCTTTCGGGTCGTGGTAGATGTCAATGACATCGTCGCGGGGGTTTATCGCGCGCACGAGCATGGCGGCTCTGGCGAGCAGCTTCCAGTTGTTCTTGTTGACTGTGGTCGTGCGTGGGCCAACCGTGCTGTCGAGCTTGTCGAACTGCGCTCTGACAATCGGGTCAACGTGGACCCCAAGACCCGGAAGCGCGCGGAGGCTGGGCGGTGGGCCCGATCCGCCTTTGGTCTTGGACATGACGGCGGCGTGCATGGCCTCGAGCGTCGAGGCCTGCTGCTGCGCGTCATCTCGACTCAGCAGCTTGCCTCCGGACGGCTCTTGCTCGGCGTTCGGATGCACGCGGGACATCTCCAGCAGCTCAGACGGGAGCGCTTGCGTCGCCAGTCTCCACGAGGCGTGGCCGTTCGTTACATCCACCTTGTGACCCCTCGAGCGTCTCTATCTTGAGACTGCGCGATGGAAACGGGTCCAAACGGTCTCACAGGAGATACGCTTGCGCGGCATGATCAGTCAATCAGGACAAAGAGAGCCGGGGGAGACCGATGGGCGGTGATCATGCGGCGCGTGCCCTTTCGGGTCGCCAGGGGTAACTTCAATGAGAAATGTACGGTAAGAGAAGGCAACCTTTCGAAGAAAAACAGAGGAGAAAAACCTTGGTAATTTATGCAGTAAGTTTCAAAACGAGGTTTGCTCGACCAATCACAGCGAGTGTGATCGCAATGATGTTATCACCAACCCACCAAGCCAGAGGACTTTGAGACGTGGACAAAAAACAGAGCAGTTTTGAGGAGAGTCGGATCATACACTATTCAGCGCTGGGCAATCCCATCGCCCCATGGGTGCTCACGTGCCGACCAAGATATTGAATGCAAAGAGGCTCTGTGGAGGTTTAGACTCACGTGGAGCGCCGAATCTCCGGACACAAGAGAGATGGATCCGGTGCCACGCCATCCATTTTTCTTGGAGGTTTACTGCAAACCTCTATAGTGGCTTTTCTATCAGTCTACTCATCATGTTCCACACGAATCAAAATGTTGTGGTCCAACTCGATTACCCAGGCGCTGTCACAAGCGTTGACCACCCCCTCGAGGAGAATCGTCTCTGTGTACTAGTCGAGACGCGCCGCTTCAAGCAGCGAACACAGTGAGTCTCCAATCTCGCATGACCATTGCAAGCTCGAACATTGGACTTTGGCTTCATCTTTGACGTGGGTTCACTGAGACGCCGTATTGTACCGGAGAATATGGAATGGGTCCTTTTTTCTCATCCTTGAAGGAAGCTTCACTCCACCAATATGGACTCTCATACACGGTAGTACCGCTCCTTGTCCTGTCTATTGGAAGGGCTTCCCTCATTCCCGTTGACGGAGACTCTCGTCCCATGGTGCGATGAGTGTGAATTGTACAACTGAGTATATTGCAGTTTGACATTCAGACCATCCAAGATTCTGGTCAACTTTCCACTCCAGACAAACTTCAATCAGCTGACATTGCTAGCTCCCTTGAGAGAATCGAGAGCCAACGCGATTGCCACCAGTGATATTATGTACCAGTGATGCTGAGTTCACGTGCGTTGCGCTGAGCACCGACCACCAAGTTGGTGGTGGGTGTGGGTGTGGGTGTGGTTGGTGGCGTCAACCACACCCATTGGAAGCTTCACGTGTAGGTGACACGATATCAATACACCAAATTACTAGAGCAAACCAGAGTCACCGTTCTCCGTTTGGGTGACTAACTAAGTGGATGCTTCATGCTCTGAGCAGTAATTCCATTAAGATCGGAGGAAGCAAAAAGATCTCCTCATTCGGAGGAGTTCACTCGCGGCCCGCGCCTTCCAGTGGCATGAGTGGACCGCTTTCCTCTGTGTACACAGAGATCTCTGGATCAACCGATCCTCGCGCGTGTTTTTGTGCCGCTCAAGCTTCTGGACCTGGCTGCTTGCGGCCTGACTCAGTTTGTACCAGAGCCATCCAGAGCAACTCGCCCCCAGGAGAAACTTACTGTACCGAATCCCTTGTGCAATCCAATCGGCCGTTTCGTGAAGAGAAAGGCCTGCCTTTCGCTCCACGTGATTCTGGATCGTCTGCTGGGAAGGAGGGAACGCCTCATCTCTGGAGCGACAGTGTGCAAAAAAAGCGAGCGTGGGCCTTCGATATTTTCGTTTTTTGGCTACGTTTCGTTCCCTCTCGCAGTGAGTGGAGCCAGCAACTAGAGTTGACGGCCAGAAGGTCAGCGCCAGCATCGGCCACGCCAGGTCGCTTTTCTTTCTTTGGTTTCCGTGGTTTCAGTCGCAGGGGTAATATTTCCGGTTGCCCGCCCTGATGTGGCCGCTCCTCCTCTTGCATCCAAGTTCCAAAACCCAGCGCCGGGCCCCGAACCCTCCGGACCGTCCTGAAAGGTCTCAAACGCCAGCTTCCCTTCCCCTCCGCAGGTCCTCGCCACTTGCGTTCCTCGGCTTCCGTCTCTCCAACGACACTGTCGCATTGACAAGATCGCACGCAGCGCTTCTCTGCCTCCGCCGCCGCCGCCGCCTCGGTGTCGTCACTGCTGCTTTCTCTCATCTCGACCTGCGTCTCTGTGAGTCCTCTGCGTCTGTGGCGTGGCCGACTGACTGACTGACTGGCATGTTGAAGTGAAGTGAAGAACGTCGCCATGGGCACGTCGAAAGAAGAGCGTCAGCGCCTCCCGTTCCCGCCGCAGAACCAGTTCTCGTCCATGGCGTCGCCGCCCGCGCCCGCGTGGCCCCACGAGAAACTCAGCGAGTCGGACGTGGCCCACGCGCAGGACATGGACGTCGACCCGAGCTACGATGGCAACCAGCGCGAGCTCATGTCGCCCAGCCCCACCAACCACCCGGCGAGCGTCTTCCACTTCGGCGAGCCAACCAACAACTACGCCGGACTCGTCGCTACGCCCATCACAAGATTTCTCACCAAGCAGACCTTCGGCTACATCCCCAAGCCGTCGTTCCCGTCGCCCTCGGACGGCATGGCGCCTCGCTCCACGCCATCCTCGCCCATGCCCGGCGCCCAGGGCAACGGCAACGGCAAGATGCCGTCGCTGCGGCTCCCCAGTCTATCGGCCAGTGGCTCGCTCAACCAATCGCCGCTCTCGTCGCCACAAGGATCGTTCTCGCTGCCTGTGGGTGAGACACTGAGTCGGCTCTTCGGCTCGGCGTCGCTGGGCAACAACTCGGCGCCAGGATCTCCGGCGCCGTCGCCACAGCCCCACCGTGGGAGCACGGTCACGCTTCCTCCGCTCAAGCGAGCGTGCCTGTCGCCGACGACCACGACCCTGCCGCCGCTGGCACAGCATCTCTCGCTCGACGACATCTGCAAGCCATTCCGATACCAGCGGTCCATGTCGTGTCCTTCGGACGCCATGGCCCGACCGGCGGTCGAACACCACGACGTCGAAGCCCAGGTCATCCCTCCTGTGGTGGTGCAGCCTTCGGACGTCCGCAAGTACCGCGTCGAGCGCAGCAACTCGGTCGATGCCAGCGCAGTGTTGGCGATGCGAGACGCCCGTCAGCGCGCGCTCTACGGCGGCGAGATCCACTCACACGAATCTTCCGAAGATTTCCACGACTGGTACGTGATTTTGGTGTATCGACGGAAGGATCATATCTGAGAATCTGACTCACCCGCTCACTTCCATAGGTTGGATCGACCCAACTCAGATAGACATCCACTCGCCTCACTCGCCGAGTCAGCCCATGCAATGCAGATGCTCGAGCAAAGCCGATCGACGAACCTTGACTCGCCTCGCAGCATCACAAGTGCGAGCGGGTCTGGCGATGAGTCGGCGAACCCCTTTGAGGTCTCCGACTCGAGCGAACTGAGACGAGAAAAGAAGCTGTGTGCATTCCCTCACTGCTCCAGTAACGCTGTGACGCGAGGGCTGTGCATCAGCCACGGTGGCGGGCGACGGTGTCAGCGCAAAGGTTGTACGCGTGGAGCACAGAGTAAGGGCCTGTGTGTCGCCCACGGCGGCGGTCGAATCTGCAAGTCCAAGGGCTGCTCCAACATCCAACGCAGCATGGGTCTCTGCATTCGACACGGCGGTGGTAAGCGGTGTTCGGTACCCGGCTGCCAAAAAGGCGTCGTTCGGCAGGACCTGTGCACAGCCCACGGCGGCAAACGCAAGTGCAAAGTGGAAGATTGTAACAAGCACGTCAAGAAGAAGGGGCTGTGCCGGTCGCACGCTAACTCGGTTTTGGGCACGTCGGCAATGTCGTCCCCGCGGGACGCTTTGTCTCCGGAGTACTCGAATTAAAACCAGTGTGCGATATTATCTCGGGCCTTTTGTATCTTTGCATGGGCGTACATGTACATTCGTGTGTGAAGTATCGATGCGCAGCGGCGCTAGCATGAATATCAACGCTGGACATCGCCTTGAGGCAAAAGCAGAGCGCGAACGTGTGTTTAACTGTGTAAGCAATCGTGAAGAATCAGTTGAGTGTGTTGCGGTGAATACGTACGTAGCATTATAGACATGGCATTACACCGTAATGGTCACAAGGCTTGTCTTGGGGCGCCAGAGACATCACACGTACTGTGAGGTCGATCGATGGAAATTTCGCGGTGGAGCGCGGTAGTCGCAGTAGTTCTCGAGTCCAAGAGCGATGAAATCGCTTTGACCTCGTGGCCCTGAAGACAGTACATTCACAATTGGGTCTAATGAACTTCGTGCAGGAAAAGGGGCAGATCGAGACGTCTTCAGCTGATGAGGATGTGAGCGATGTCGCTGGGGCACTGCAGCAACAAACATCAATCTCACCAGTCCATTTGCCAGCGCGTTTGCTGGCACGATGACGACACAGATGGCGTGGGATCCCCTGATCCTCACGTTTAGCTCGAAGTGTGAATGAGTGGGTCACGAAGGACTGCTGATGTTCGTGCAATTGGTAAACGATGCGCCGGCGTTCAATCCTGGATCCAGATGTATTGGTACACATACGATGCAGTACTTCTGTAGAGCTTAATATTTCTCTCCACAATCTACTTTGATTGTGCTCATGAATAGACTAGGAAACGAAATTGAATATAGGTGATCAGTCCAGTTGGCTCACGTCACCTTACCACCTGAGATCACCACCAGCAGTGGCGAGTATTGGATTCAATCTCATCCTCACTATAATTCCTTGAACACTACATCGCGTCAACATTGAGAAGCCAAGCAGCAGTTCCGTGTTTGTTCACAATTGCGATGCACTCAACGACAATAACAATATTTCGCTCCCGTGCTATTGTGCACCAGACATGCGCGCTGAAAGAGTTCGGTCTTCGGGCTCGGCTGTCACGCCACAGTGAGCGCAGCGTGTGACGGAGACGGTGCCAATGGCTTACACGTCCGCGAGGATCGACTAACTAGGTCCTAAGCGATGAGGGACCCGACAGCAGTCAAAACCTCATAGTGTGGCCAACGAGAATGAAACACTTCGAGGCTGGCGTTCTGTTGCTAGAAACCCTTCCTGTACATCACGAATTATATCTGGCAGGGTTGGTGACATCACCGAACCTTCAAACTCCATAAATCCATAAGATGAAATATAGGAAATGAACGGAAATGTTACTACAGTACGATGATGGTGAGCGGAAGTTTACATTGATACAGTGCCTGCGATCTGCGTGAGAGGATCGCGTGTTGGAGTGTTCGCTATCAGTGCATTTGCTGCATTTCCATTTGCTGGAGCGACATCGCCTCTCGGAAGATGAGTCGCTGGAGCTCTTCCTTCGGCATCTCAACGCCCAGGTCCAGGGACTCGCGTTCGAAGTCGAAGTTGAAGGTCTCGGAACAAACTGGCTCGTCGGCCTAATCAATGGATCTGTCAGTCAGAACATCACAAGCGCCATGCGATCACCATTGACAACGTACTGGATTATGCAGTTGAGCCAGGTACGGGTGAGCGAGAGCCTGGGATACCGTGATACGCTCTTCGGGATTGAACTTAAGAGATTTCGCGAGAAGGTCGACGGCCAGTGGGTTTGCATCCGGGAAAAACTCGTTGAGAGGTCGCTATCCGGGCACACAAAGTGGTCAGACAACCGATATAATAGCTAATAGTGAGTGGCGAGCACCTTTGGGTAGTATCCGTGCTGCAGGATCGCCTTTTTCGCCGCTTCGTGGGGTACGAAGCTCATCTCCTCAGGCGTGGGGGAGCCCAAGACGCGGATGATCATATGCAGTTGGTCGGACGGGTCGCGACCCGTGAAGAACGGGCGACGGCGAAGCATTTCGGCGAAGATGCAACCGATGGCCCACATATCGACAGCATCGTTGTAGTTGGGACAGTCGGCGAGGAGCTCCGGCGCGCGGTACCATCGTGTGACGACGTATTCAGTGAGGTCTTCGTTGTGAGCCATTTCGACGCCACGTGCCAGTCCAAAGTCACAGATCGTGAGGTCGCAGTTCGAGTTGACGAGCAAGTTGGACGGCTTGAGGTCGCGGTGGAGAACGTTCGCCGAGTGCACGAACTTCATGCCACGAAGGATCTGGTACAGAAAATACTGAAAGTGGGCGTCCGAAAGCGGTTGTGACGAGCTGATGATGCGCTCGAGATCGCTCTCCATGAGATCTGTGACGATGTAGATGTCCGAAAAGTCCATGACGTTTGGAGGGATCAAGATGACGTCGAGGATCTGCCAAGTGCTTACGTCAGAGACCACCAACGAAAGCGAGAATGTCCGTATCAGACCAACATTGATGATGTTCTCGTGGACGCCGAGGTGGCGCAGCAGCTTCATCTCCCGCAAAATGCGCTTGGCGTCCGTGAGGTCGTCAAAGACGTCTGTGATCTTCTTGATCGCGATTTTGCGGCCGCGCAACTACAGATCTTATCCGTCAGCGAGCCATATCAGAAAGCGACAAAGCATGATCCACGACACGCACCGTATCCTCCGCCGAGCACACGATGCCGTACGATCCACCGCCCACTGGTCGCAGGTTAACGTAGTGCGAGCGCACTTCAAACACGTCTCTCGAGACTGTCACGCAGTGGTAGTCCGGCCCATAGCGGGATCGTTCGATCGACATCGTGGATTTGCTCCGCTTCCAGAGACCCGTTCGCTTCGAGCGGCGGCTTGATCGCAAGCGCTCGCTGAACTCGATCGAATGCAGTGGTGGAGGGCTGCAGCGCGCAGCGGGTGCCGAGATCTCGCGTGCGCACTCGCGCGGTCCGCCCGTCCGGTAAGCTCTTTCGAATTTTTCCGCAGAAGGCGTCGTTTCCGAGAAGATACATTCCAAAAATTTACTGTAATGGACACAGCAAGTTATCACGAATAACGATTGGCTGGAAGTGATAAATACGCCATAAGATTGGCTGAAATGCACACAGAAGTTGAAGAGATCCATTCCACAGATCTCCCAAAACGCTAAATGCATCTACCACTGCCGACCGTTCTGGGGCATGCCCATGCCCGGCCGAGGCTGCTGTTGCTGTTGCTGACCACCCATTCCCTGCCAGTTCAGTCCGGAGAAGCTGTTACCACCGCCTTGCTGTCCTTGGTTCATGCCCATGTGCTGACCCATTTGGCTGATGCCCATGTTGCCACCGGGTCGAGGTCCCATCGGCGAGGCGACGTTTCCCGGGCCTCCCATCGGAGCGTAGCCACCACCCTGGAAGCCGCCGGGATTGCCCGGTCCGCTCGGCCCTCGCGCCATGTTCATCGGAGCGGGGTTTGGACGCCCCATGGGGTTGCTGTTGGCCGGGCCGAGGAAGAGGTTGAATGGATCCACCGGAGCTCCCGAGTTCTGCTGCTGTACACACCCCGAGAAAGCGAGAGAGGATGTTACAAATTCGCAGCTCGCGAAGTAAATCGGAAAGCAAATGTACCTGAGCTGCCGCAGCAGGTGCTGGGGGAGGCGTTGTTCGAGGAGACGAAGCTGGGATCGGGTCGGACAGCTGTGAGAAAACAAAACATTGAGTCTTTTCGGTGCCGAAGCGATCCATTCAGAGTTGGCGCGTACCAGGCCGACGAGGTCGTCGTTGAACGGCTTCGGCTGCGGAGCGGGCTCTGGAGCTTTGGCTGCTATGGTTACGCATCAAGGGAGTCATGAAGAGAGACGCAGAAGCATCAGAAGTATGGCGCACCTGGCGGAGGCGGGGAGGTCTCGATGAGATCAGGCGTCGGCGCCGCCTTCGGGGTCTGCACGCCCGGCGAGTCCACTCGCTCCGGCGGGCGCGTTGTATTCACGCGCTGGACGCGAGCGATCTTGCTGATAATGAGTCCGTTGTAGTCCGGCACGAGATCCGAGTCATTCGTGACGTCGAGCCACACTACCAACCACACGCATAAGCCTTCGAACCGTGGCAGATCCCGACCCGACGACCACACGAGCTCACCGTAGGTGCCTTCGAACGGGGTCTTGAACCGGAAGTGGAACTCCCCAGGCAGGGGAAAGCACTGCAGCAGCCAGCATCGTCAGTCGTCAAGTCTTCCGCCGTCCTGAGGAACTACGAGCCGCGCCTTCTTGATATGCTGCAGCTTGAGCTGCTCGACGCGCGGCAGCGGCACGACGTTCATGTGGTCGGACGAGTCGCCGTCCTCCGGGACGAAGTAGTTGAGCATGCCCTCCATCGCTCGTCCGAGCCCGCGTCCGGCGCAAGCCTCTTGCCGGTTGTGAGCTCTACGAGCGTGAAACCGAAGTCGCCACGTACCCTGTTACCTCCGGTATAGCATACGTAGAGACCAACCTATGCATTGTCAGAGACTGCCGCAGGTTCCAACGAAGACAACGCGAGGGAAACATGAGCGAGCCGATGGACGACGCGCCGGCGCCCAAGGTCGCCAAGACGGCACGCGTGGTGACGGCGTCGAGCGCGCACGAGGACCAGCATGAGGGCGACGACGAGATGGAGGAGGCGCCGGCCGTGACCAAGCTGTCCGAGTGCGTCGAGTTCGACCCAAGCGCCGAGGTGGCCGCCTGTCGCTGGGTGGCGCGGACGCTCACAAGACTCACGCGGTGCTGAGGTGGTAGGACATTTACTACGTGGGCACGGCGGGCATCAAGGCCACGGAGCTCGACGGGCTGGACGACATGCCCAACCTCGAGGTGCGTGCGTGGTAGGATCTCGTGAGGAGGTCTCGGTGGCTGAGAGACTGCGCTGGCGTAGCGGCTCCATGTGCGGTCGAACCTGCTGCAGTCCATGGAGGGGCTCGGGAAGCTGCCCAAGCTGCAGCATCTGGAGCTGTACGACAACCAGATCGTGCGCATCGCAGGCGTCGAGTCGCTCGTCAACCTGCGCGTGCTCGACCTGTCGTTCAACGGCATCCGCAGCATCCCGGACCTCTCGCACATGACGCAGCTCACGGAGCTCTACGTCGCCAACAACAAACTCACCAAGATCTCGGGCATCAGCAACCTGCGCGCGCTACAGAAATTGGATCTCGGCGCCAACCGCCTGCGCAAGATCGAAGGACTCGACCACCTCGAGAACCTCGAGCAGCTCTGGCTCGGCAAGAACAAGATCACCAAGATCGAAGGTCTCGAGAGCTTGGCTAAGCTGCGTATCATCAGCGTGCAGGTGAGTGCGAATTTGCGCGCGAGTGATTGGGGAGCGGGACTCATCGGATGCGTGACACTGCAACAGAGTAATCGACTGCTGGTCGTGGAAGGCCTGGAAAACAACACGCAGCTCGAGGAACTGTATTTGAGCCACAATGGCATTGAGAAGATCGAGAATGTGTTCCATCTGGTGCGTCTACTGCCTGGCGCTGAGCTGGTGATTTGGTGACGTGACTGATCTTTTGTTCCAACACATGCAGACCCAGCTGACGATCTTCGACATTGGCGCGAACCACATTTCGACGCTGCCGTCCGAGCTCGCGCAGCTCACTCTGCTCGAAGATCTGTGGGTCAACGACAACAAGGTGGAGGACTTTGCTGACGTCGACCGCCTCGTCCCACTGGCAAACCTGCGCACGCTGTACCTGGAGCGGAACCCGCTCGCGAGCGATTTTGAATACCGCAAGAAGCTGGAAGCGACACTGCCGCTGCTGGAGCAGATCGATGCAGTGCCGACGACCAAAGCGCGCCGACGATGAATAGAGTTGGCGTGGGTACACGCGAGGAGTAAGCCGGTGAAACTAAAGTGAGTGCAGAGTCACTTGTTCCTCCCCGACTTTGAAGTCTTGATGTTCTTGATGGAGTGTTTTCTGACCGCTGCGCTCTCCTCGCTGGAGTCGCTGTCGCTATCGCTGCTATCGACACCGCCATCGTCCTCATCGACCGTCGAGTCTTTGTGAGGGTCACCACGGTCGACGTACACCTTTGCAGGCGGTGGTTGCAAGTTGCAGCTGATGCAAATGCACGTGATGCACATTTGACGAGCGACAACCAGCCACGATCCGCAGTGGAGACAGCGCTGGCCGCGGTAGCCTGCGTTGTACACTGGCACGCTTACCAGCAAGAGCAGTCCGACCAGCGAGAGGAAGAATGGCGCGACCCATGCAGTTGGACGAGGCTGCTGCGTCGGGATCGAGCGAATGCGGATTACCTCGCTAAACTTTGTCGGCGACGTCGCCGTCTCCGTGATGGACACAGAGCAGTTGACGACGCTGCGCCAGTACTTGGAGCCAAAGTTGATGCTGCGTTCGATGATCCAGAGCGTCAGCGCGTAACCCTCGAGGTACGTGGCTACGGTGCGGTTGGGCATGGCGCACTCCACGACGGCCTCGTCGTCGAGAGAGTTGCGACGAGCAAAGCGAAAAAGGCGTCGGCCCTTGCTCACGATGAGTCGCTGGAGGTCGTTGAGTGGACATGACAAGTTCCACGTCTCGTCGGCGCCCGAGGCCTGCGTCGGCTCCGAGCAGCACTGGAGGCAATATTGCTGGTTGCGCTTGGTCGCGTCCGTGAACTGCGACGAGAAGGCGTAGTCTTTGTGGAAGCTTGAGGTCGTGGCGTTCAGATCCTCGCAGCCGTTGAGCGCAAAGCCCGCGTAGCACTGCTCCAGCAGGCGCGAGACCGTCGAGGTCTTGTCGGAGAACTGGATCGCACCGAAGATACCGCGAGTCCGCTGTCGGGACGCACGCAATCCACTCGTGGCTAAGCGAGATTACGGCAACGCAGAAGAGAAGGCGACCATACCTTGATGCTGGCCGCATTCACGCCGAGAAGAAAGAGCATGAGGAGCAGCACTCTCGTGGCCTGATTCGCCATCACGACGCTGCCTCACAACGAGATCAGTATCCTCTCCTTCTGCTCCGGCTCGCCAAGAATAGGCATCTCCTGACCGAAATCCTCTGATCATCTCCTGACAGGAGCATGAAATCCTCCGATCGCCCAGCCGCTGCATCGACTGGAGAGTCTTCATCACAAATCTTCGAGACATCCCGGCTGGCTCATCCCCGGAGATCCTACTCAGATTGAAGTCCACCTGTCCTCATCTCCGCTCAAGCTCTACCTCCAGGTGGTCAGGTGAGTTTCCCGATTCGCAGCCAATGGAAGCCTGGGCAATCTGGGTCAGCCAACTGTAGACTGAGCTTTTAGTCGACGGCGGATTAATACGCGTGACACGAGATGACCAGTCTCCTGAGCGTCGCGACCCGAAGGCCATCGAGTGGGTCCTGGCACCAGTGGACCGTGAGGCAATCGATTGTACCGACGAACGCGATTGCTGACCGAGGCAGCCGTCATCCGCATCCACCCTATTGCACTCGCCTCTGTGCCACAGAGGAAGAGCCTCCAGGACCACTGGACCGGGGCCTCGTAGACGTCCACGGATGCAACCGATCCCCTCGAGCTCTCACTTCGCAATTTGCTCTCCAGCGACCAAGCCAGCAACACCTCCCCACCACAAGTCATCATGTTCCTCGGTGCCTTCAAGAAGCTCGTCGTGCTCGCCGCCGTCGCCGTGGCCTCGGTCTCGGCCGCCACGCCCAACGCTCCGTTCTACAACGAGAAGGGAATCCTCCAGA